>JAQZBX010046512.1:0-20743 GCA_029593785.1 Cabassous unicinctus | reverse complement strand
GAACCCCAGAAGCCTGAACCCTGGCCAAATGTCGGCAGCTGTCTTGCTCTAACACGTGGCAATGGACTGTGGTGAGAGAAGAAACTTAATGCTTTATGGCCTGGTATCTGTGGACTTCTACCCCAAATAAATACCCTTTATAAAGACCAACCCATTTTTGGTATTTCACATTAGCACCCCTTTGGCTGACTAATACACTAGTTTATGATTTTCTTCCTTGATTGGAATATAAAAGGAGGAATTGCTCAATGTCAACACACCATATACCTTATTGTACATTCTCTAGCCAACATATTATGTTTAGTACAATAACTGTGATAAAGAAGATTAAAATGTTAACTTGCCCACAGTCATTCACCAAGACCCATCTAGTTAATTTAGGGACTAGAATTCAGAATTAAAGGGAGATATATGGACCAACTCTGAACCTATTAGAATACAAGATTGGCACTAATCTCAGCCATGTTCTACCCATCAATGTGATACTGTTTTGTTTATTTACTCTCTTGACTAGGGAGCAGTTTTAGACATTTCCACTTGCTCTTCCCCATCATGACAGCATTTATCTCATAAGACAAGTGCCCAG
Organism: Cabassous unicinctus; assembly: GCA_029593785.1. Taxonomy (NCBI): domain Eukaryota; kingdom Metazoa; phylum Chordata; class Mammalia; order Cingulata; family Chlamyphoridae; genus Cabassous; species Cabassous unicinctus. The sequence continues at coordinate 20,157 of JAQZBX010046512.1, read as the reverse complement.
TGTTGGTATTACATCAAATGCCAAGTATGTCCATCCAGTTCAAGGCATAGGAAAATGATAACCAGGTAAACACATGGACATACTGAAAGCCAGATTTAAGCCAGGTCTCTACATACACTCTAACAGAGGGGCCATAGTGATTCTTTGGCACTCCAGGCATCAATTTCTACTTAGAATTTTATCCAACAGTACTCAATGCCCCAGTAAAATCACTTAAGTTAATGGTCATAAATTTCTTTAGGGGAAAAACTGGGGAAATCCTTTACAGTGTATACTGGCTATGGTGTTGCTCAGTCCTTCTCCATGAGGAACCAGTCACCTCTTCAATCAGTGAGTTTGGAGTCAAAAAAATTGCATCAATTACATAAACTAGTCAAGGGATTGTGAACTTTTTATTAGGTCAATTGCTCTTATCCTCCTGCTCATCCAATGTTGAAAATATACATTAAAAAGTACCCTCATTTACTATGCATCTGTGAAATGAGTTCTGTTGGGAGAACCACCTGTGAACTTCTAAATGATGATGATATCCATTCAATAGTACCTTCCTGATAGTCTTGGAAAATGTTTTTTTCTCTACACTTCCCCAAGGAATATAATTCTCTGGTGGGACTTCTGGTCTCACATAATATATCTATTCCAACATATCCATTTCCATTAGCTTTTAATACCCTCCTCTTCCTTGCTTAGGCATTTTAACCTTGTTGAATGTGAACCATTGCTTCTTCCAAGTTTCTAAGAATCACCCTAATTTCAAGTTTATAGTATTCTTTTGAGTCCTGGCCAAAGTATTCATTCCCTGTATCCCAAAAGAGTTTTCCTAAACAAATAAACTCTCCCTTTATGGAGCTTATTTTGTAGCCCCCTTAATCAAACACCTTCAGAATCAATCCAGTCACATGGATAGTCCCAGTACATATTGGTTGCATCTTGCTATTTCTTGGGGGTTACAGTCCCTTTCCTCCTTCATAAGACCCAAAGATCCCTGGATGGATTAGATGGGCCTTATAATCCCTGGTTATAAGCATGGTGTCCAAAGGAAAAAGGAGGGGCAGCTCCAGAGGTGGGGGGAGGCACAGGTATTTTCCAGCTGAAAGACCTCTATAGTGTCCTCTATAGAACTTGCAGGGAAGAAAAGTTCTTCATAAGAAGGGATGCGTCACTACTGCAAACTCAGAAGTTTCAGAGAAGACTTTAAATTTTTTGTTTTATTTTGAATATTTTTAAAGAAATTATTGAAGCAATTTCTTACATTTGTCAAAAGAAATTAAACTGGGATTGGCAAAGGAAGAAAGGTATCCTACATACACCTAGTCTGCCAGATTGATTGACATATTTGAATATGTAAACTCATTTTTAAATTATGGCAGGACAAATTTTAAAATCATTAAAATAGAAAGTAGATATTCTGTAATGTATTGTACTGAAAAAATATTTTTGGAGAGACCATGTATTGATTATAGGAATACAGTAATACTAACTGGTTACAATCACTTGTCTTGGTATCATAAAAAATTTGCTCTCAGACTTGTTTACTGGTATGAAATATCATGATAAAAAGTCTTCCAAATACTTAGAAATGCCTATCTGTGCATCTCTCAATGCCATGGCTTGAACTGAAAAATATGTAGAGTAAAGGAAGAGAATCAATGTTTTAAATCAATTGCTTCAAAACCAAGATAATTAGAATAAAGTAATTTGGATAATAAAGAAAAAATTAACAAAAATGTCAATTCATTTTTTTAGGTATTTTACCCGGAAGTATTTTTAAGTTCCTGAAAAAACATATTGATTTCTATCCAATTAATTTATTTTGCTTGAGTATAGCTGATCCTTTTCAGATGAGTAGTCATCCTGTAAGATATATACATTGAAAGAACTGCTATGTGGTTAATTCTTGAGAAGATATTTTATTTCTCTAGAAATCTATATATTTTATGATGTCAAGTTCTCTTACCACGTGTTAGAATAGGTGTGTGGAACTGTTATTCTGTTGTCAAGGTCATTAAATCCTTGAATTTCCTAAGGAAAAAAAGACTATTGCATAATTTAAGGGTGCCCGAGGGTAACTCATTTATATATCATGTCTGTTCTTACCCAATTTTGAGAATCACATATTTGTCTGACTATTTGCTATCATTTTTTTACATTGATAAGCTGAAGTTACCTGATAAATTGCAAAAATTAGCCTCAAAATAACCCAGGAAAATATTTATTACCTATAAATAAAGCACACATCAAATAATAAATACAATTGTACTTATTTAGATTTAATTACAGGAAACTAAGTCTACCTTGACAAAGTGCCACAAAGTAAATTAGCAGTAACAGGAAGCTCAATAACTTCCTCTTTACATTGACCTTCAACATGCTAAGTTATATGTTGAAATTAGTGATTTAATTTTAAGTTTTTATTTTTGTCAGAAAAAACTCCATTCCCTTGAATGTCCTATCTTAATAGTGCTTGAGGAAAATAGTATTTAGGTTTTTTTTTTATCAAAGTTAAAATAAGCACTGCATGTATTTATCTCATTCTATAATTATGATATTTAAGGTAGAAAAAAATGCTTTGCTTCTTATTCTTTTCTCCTAAGCTTTCAGTCTGATGTGAAAAAAATATAGTTGCTATAAGTTCTGCCCCTTTGTTATGTGGTTGTTCAGCCATATAATTTGGACCAGCGTTGAATAGGTGAATTATATTGTCCTAGGGATATGTGATTAGCTTTATATATGTGAAGATGATCACACTATTTTCTGTATTATATTCCATGAATATATTTTTAAAAGCCTTAGGTGAGATCTCACATTGAAATAAAACAGTGTGTGATTTTATTTCAATGTTTTCACATGTGAGATATTGAGAAATCACACATTTAGAAAGACGATTCCTGCATTTTAGATGCATGCATGTCAGTATACATAAATCCCTTTCTGAACACAAGTATAATAATCCTTTCTTGTAAATCATTTTGCCTAGAGATACTTATAGGTCATATCTTAGTGAGAATGAGTTTCAAATTCTGCAACATGTTATTGTCTCTGAATTGTCCTTTATGATCTGAAGCAGAATTTAATCAAAACCTGTGTATAATTAGGACAGGATATATCCATCTTAGCAAGAAAAGCCCCCTTATTTTCTATCAAAAAATAATATATGGTCATCTTGGTATTTAGAATCATGGAAATGGAAGGAATATTATGAAGATAATTATCTGTTCCATTTCCATAAATGAAAACCTTGAGGGTTTCTTTCTTTAGAAATAGGGAAACAGACTAAAATGGTCCAAAACATCAGTGTTTATACTCAAGGACATATTCTAATATTTTGTCTAAACCTCTTATTCCTACTTATATCTAATGTTATTTTTATTGGATCTCATGAGAAGAAGAGTAACTTCCTTGTTTTCTGTACCATCATAAAATAAGTCCCTGAAGTCTCTGGTCCACCTACCTCAAACCAAGTTGCTTCCAGCTGCTGCACTGTTATATGTGAAAATGATAGTTTAATCTCCACTCTTCTAGCTAATGTTTTATCTCTCTCATTCTCTTCACCATCAAATATCTTTAACAAGATCTCTTACTTCGCTGTCTCCTTTCTTTACCTCTCAGAAACTTCTGAACATAATTAATATGGTGTTTGATCTTATTATTCCAATGAAATGTCTTTTACTGAGATCAAAAATGGCTTATGTGTCATTAAAGCCAAAGACATTTAATAATCTTTACCATACTTGACTTTTTGGGAGCATTTAATACTTCTGAGCTTCATTTCTCCTGGAAACACTTTCTTTTCCACGTTTTCTATGGCATTTCATTTCATTGATATTTTCCATATATCTCTGGCTGTTCTCCTAGTGTCCTCTGCTAACTGACCCTTCTTGAACTAGTAAATATATTGTGATATTCTGTAAGAATTAATCTAGGGCAAGTTTCCTTGTTACTCTATTCTTTCCTAGTTAATAGCAACAATATTATTGGATTCAATGATTATTATTCTTACATCATATTTATAGACAAGACCCCCTCCAAGTTTGAAACCACATATATCTAATGTAACCCAATCCATTTATTGGAAATTGCATACAAACCTGAAATTTAATATGTCTGAAACAGAACTCATGATCTTAACCTATAACTCTTCCAGTATTTGCCATCTTAATGAAATGGCATGACCAAGGAAGCAGTAATATTAGCTAGAAATTTAGTAATAATATTTGACATTATCATTTTCTTCCACCCACTCCCAAACCCAATTTATCAACAATATTTGCAGATATTGCTTCATTAAAATCTTTCTAATGTTTCTATTTCTCCCATATCTTTACTTTAAATCTATTCATTTCTACCATTTCTACTCTGTCCAGCAGTAGTCCACTAGCAGGTCTCTCTCTCTTCTGGTCAATTTTCCCTTTTACAATGCATTCAATATGATCTTGTCCAACTGAAAAGCTAAGCAGGCCATATCCCTCCCACATTTAACCACCCACCTGCCCACCATTGCCATACTTTAAACTCTTTTATTGACTTCCTATGACCCTTGAAATAAAGGTCATAAACTTAGCACAGTCTATAATACACACCAGGAGTGCAATCCCACAAAATATCTCCAGTTTCATCTCTTCCCATTCTTCCTCCTTATTCTCTGACTTCAGATATACAAGACTTAGTTCAGTTGGTTAAATGCCCACTGCTCCTATCTACCATTTTACTACTATATATGTTGTTTACTTTGCCTGGAATGTTCTTTTACCTTTCATTGAGTTTAATTCCCACCCATTCATTCAAAAACCAGTCCACATATCATTTCTTCATAGAAGTCTTCCATAACTCCAATATTAGATAGATCATTATGACATGTACTTCCATGTTTTCTGAACATAATTTTTTATAACCTGTGACAGAGTTGCCGTGGCTGAAATTATCACATCCCCTCCACTAGGATGAAAACCTCATAAAGGCAAAGTGGTATCTGTGCCTATACTCTATGCCTAGCACCATTGCTTAGACATAATGTATACCCAATAATTTTTTTTTTATTCTGAGAAAACAAATAAATAAACTTCTGAATAAGGGGTGTCTGTAGCATAGCTGCAATTTCAAGAAGACAACCTCAGATTGATTTGCAGTTGACTCTCACAAGCACTATAGAGATTATTAAATTATTGAGATAGTTTCAGGTAAACCCAGAATAATGTTAATAAAATTTTCAGCATCTGATTTATTAAAGATTAGCTTGGACCTTGTAATCCAGTAAGAAAACTACCAGAGAAAAAAACATTCTAATGTCAACTACAAAAAATTGCAAAGCTCTGTAGATTGTGTGATGAAACTTTGGCTTATGCTAAGCAGATGATAGTACATAAGGGAAAATATTCAGTTATTCTTAAGGCCAGGGCAACAGTTCTCTTTCAAAAAGCAATACCTAAGATTGGGAGAAACTACTAAACTACCCAGAGCATGTAAGAGTCTGCCTTCAGCTCATAGCTCCAAGGAACTGTGAAAAATATACAGGTTAAGCAATAGATTAGAAATAGCAAGGTGATAAGCACACTCATACCATGGAACAACTCTTCATAAAACAGAATGAAAGCCAATTGTGTACAATGTTCCATAAATAGAACCATGGAAAATACAAACATCTAAAGGATATTGTTGTTGCTCTTCGACTTCTTTTCAGATGTAGAAATTCCAGGACTCAGATTTACCAGGATTAATCTTTTCTCTACTGGTCCAAAATTCATAAGGTTAGCAAACAATTCTACATATGTGTTTACATATATGTACTAGTATTACATTAAATATAACTGTACTATGTATATTTAAATAATATATAGCAATATATATATACTTGTTTTCTAGAATACACTTACACACTAATTGAACAAACACATGAAGTACTGAAGTTCAGATCCAACCAAGAATGAGAAAGGAAGTGAGCAATTAGGCCAAGATATTAATTGGCATTATTAAGTGACTGGCCAATGATAGAAGAGTAGGCCCACACACCATTAGCCAGTATGCTTCCAGTCAACATGTTGATGTAATAAATGGAATTTTGAACCTGTATTTGTGCCTGGAAGTTTTGTGAGAGATAAGCCAACTGTGGCTTGAATCTAAATTAATATAAAATAGCCTGGGGGAGCAGATGTAATTCAGTGGTTGAGTGTCTGCTTCCCATGTACTAGGTCCTGGGTTCAATCCCTGGTACCTTAAAAAAAAAAAAAAAATAGCCTGCATTATTTGTTCTTGCTTGTTAACAAGCTATTGTATTTGCATATTTTATTTTTGTAGTTTCAAAACAAAGTTACATGTGAAAACTGACTAATCCATGGGAAATGAAGGATTTGTCCATTTTGAAACTAGGATATATACGGGAATAAGCAGCCTTTAGCAGCAGGCTAAGTGGAGGGTTTGATCATCCCATTTAGACAACTTTGATATAGTGACTACTAGGTCTGAGAGAGAGGACAAGATGATTAAGACATAGTAGTGACCAAAGATTCTTCTCCATTTGTGGTGTTACTGTACATAAGATGCCTCCTCACTCCATGTCTCCAATGCACATAGCCAAGCAGACAGCTTGAAATGCAGAAACTGAAATGAATTTTTTTTAGTTAAAGCTTAAGTTTGTATTTGTAAAGCTACCAGGGATTAGGATAGAAAATATTCATATTCTCTGATTTCCCATAAGACACTAAAGAACAAAGCCATAAGCAGCCATTCTAGGGTCAGCAGTAAATGATTATTTATTCCATCAAGAGTATTAATTCCCTAAGGCTGTCTTAAATTATCCCTTGGCGTCTTCAAACAACAGAAATGTAATGTCCCACAGTTCTAGATGCTGGAAGCCTGAAATCCATATGTCAGTATTGCTATGCTCTCTCCAACAAATCTAGGAAAGATTCCTTCCTTGTCTCTTCCTAGCTTCTGGGGGTGGCTGACGCTCCTCGGTGTTCCATGGCCTGGACCTGCATAACACCAATCTTTGTCTCCCTCCTCTTAAAATTTTTTCCCCTGTGTGTCTCTGTCTCTGTGTCTCTTCTTTCCTGGTATGGACACCAGTCATAGCAAGTTAAATGGCCACCCTACTCCAGTATGATCTCATCTTAACTAATTATATCTATTTCACAATCTGAGATAGTGGCAGTTAGAATGTCAACATTTTTTTAGGGAACATAATTCAATCTATAACAGTCCTCATATAGGAGGACTAATTTACATGAGGTTACATTCTAGAAAGATTAATTGATAAACTGAAAAAAAAAACATGGATTAGCAAAATGATCTATGCTTAAAACAGTCAACATGCCAAATGTATCACTAACATTTCAGCCCTTTCTTCAAGCATTTAGACAAATCATATTCTTTAGCAGACAATATATTTCCTTTTCACATCCATGCAGTTTTTTTAATGATTATGTTAAAATAATGGTACATCTTTTTAGAGAAAAGAATGTATCCTTCACTTTTTTCTTATTCTCTGGAATACAAGAGAATTAAGCTTTATTAAGCTTGTGTTTAATAAATCCTTTCTGATGGATAAATTCAAATGCCTATCAATATAGAGCTACAGATTATATGGCAGATTACATAGACATTTGAGAACACATTTAGGGAGGTTGAAAAATCAATGGGAAAACTGGCACTGCCATTAGGAAATAAACAAACAAATTAAAAACACTGCTAAGCTCTTTTCAGAATTGAGACCCAGAGCTTTAGCATGCTGGGGAAATAAATTTTTGGTTTATTTACCAAAGAGATTATGTTATTGAGGATGCCGTCAAGATGTGGTTTCCTTAGTTTTTGTTTTGATTTGTTTTTCCTTCAAAGCCAGTTGATAAGACATGTATTCTATCTCGAGGTGACTGGAAAAAAAGAAAAAAAAGAAAGAAAGAAAACCAGAGAAAGTTTGCTAATATATCTGTCTCAATTAAGGAGAAAGCTTGAAATGACTTTGCTGCCATTAAAACCTATGGTTCTTAGATTTCCCATGCCCAGCTGGAAGTAGGAAAACAGACAGAGGGCAAAGATTCTCTGTTTGTTCCTGAGTTGGCCTTGGGATCCACTGCTCCTTTGTGCTGGTTTTTGTTCTTGTTAAACATTCAAAATATTTTTAAGGTCCAGTAGCTGAGAGTCTTATGTTAACTGTTGATTTCCACATTATTCTCCATTGTCTCATTTAATGTTACCAAGCAACCAGTGCCCTCAGTATGACTCTTGAAGCACTTCCTTTTTACAACCTGTTTTGTAGCTCTCCTTTGCTATATTGGTCAATTCAGAAGCCTTGATCCCTACTTGGACACACCACATCTTCCCCAATTATTACAGCATGGCCCCTGGCACAGTCTATGGTCCACCTACTACCCCCAAGGAATCTCAGAAAATGGCTGCCCCTCCCCATGATTCCTAAGAAAGAAATCCTCTTCCAAATGGATTGAAAACATGGATGTTGGCTGATTTGTTGCTCTTATCCACACCAGGGAACACCTGCCCAGTTGGATTTCTTGGCAGCAGTAAACTCAGGTCCACATATCACCTCAGACTCCAGTTGCCTCTGCTCATCTGCTCTATATTGCTTAGCACTTGGTTTATCCTGTCTGAGCCATCATGTCTTCTCCAAAGATATTGCCATCAGTTGTACTTTGTCTAATGTCTAGCCTTTAAAATAATAATGTTAATAATTTTTATTGATAAGAACTTTTTATCCAAATTTCCCAGTTTCCTAAATATCCATTCAAAAGAATCAAAAAGCAATCATTTCCTTACATCTAGACTATTAATAATTATATTTAGAGATATACAGATTTTTAAATCTAACTCTCTCCTTACCTCTAATTTAACACTAAACCCACTCCAGTGATATATAGGCAACTATCTCCTTCACTTGGATAAGTAAAACTGTTCTGTAGTTCAAAATGTTAAGAGCCCTCTCTGTGGTATGAGCTGGGGATACAGGTCAAATAACACAGACAAAATCTTTTTTACTTCTAGGACACGGTAGTTTATGAAGTTCTGTGGTGTTATGAAGAATTTAAAAGCCTTACATTTTAATTTTGAACCATCTTTTTAACAATATTTTCTACATCTACGAATAACCGGAACTCTCTCCATTACCTTTTTGATGTCTTCTTTTTTTGTATTTATTATGACAATAAGTTCATAAGACTGTGGAAAATGAAGGCAGTTTTCAAACTATAAATATAGCCAGATTTTACAGTTGAAGAATGTTTGAAACCAAATGATAATTATTTTTATTAACTAATTGATTTTAAAAACTTTTAACAGGTATACCAAAGAAAAATAGTAATACCAATGTGTAAAATATGATATTTGTGGGAGCCAATGAAGCTCAAATGGTTGAGCGCCGGCATACCACATATGAGGTCCCAAGTTCAATCATTTGTCCCGGTACCTAAAAAAAAAAAAAAAAATACCATATTTGCTATTTGCTTTTGTAAACACCTTTGTCACAATCATTGCAAATGTGAGAAAAGTCTTCAGAGTGATGGATTAATGAATAAATAAATAGCTAAATGGCCAAAATAAAACAGCCAGTAAGAGGAGCAATAGATTTGATTTGCAAGTTGGGTATGTAGCTCATGGATAAAAAAGAGCTGACCATAATTTTTAGGTGGAGTACACGTATATTTTAAGTCCATTTAATAATTATATTAGGAAATGTAATTTTCAAATGAGAAATCTATTTGTTCAAGTTCCTGGTCAATTTAATTACAACAGTCCTAGTTTTAAGTGCTAATTCAATTTTTTAAAAGCATGTAAACCTGGGAAATTGTAATTCCAAAAGTATGATCAAATATAAACCTACAAAATAACGTAATTGAAAATTCTTGCCATCTCTTTCATTTCACTAAGATGACTCACAGAGTCTAATGACTTATACACATTCAAGGTGAGCTAGGAGGGTTAGGATTACAAATTCATAAACTGCAGCTTCTTCTTTTCCTAATCTCAATTAGCAGGTAAAAGACCAGCAGAAACTAACATTGCAACCTGTTTATAGCACTGGTAATAATTCATTAAGCAGATTTTCCAGGCCAACTAATGACAAAATTAATCAAATTTGAAATTAGGCTTGGCTAAAAGCCAAAGAACTTATTACCTTTGGAGGTCTCTCTTAACCTGATTCTGCAAAATCCACTAAGTCCACATCTTTTTCTTGTACAGTTTGCCTGGGTTCAAAGTACTAGAAATGCAGTAGGTTAAGTCTCTTTAACATAGACCTTGATCTTACATTTTATCCTGCCAGCCTGCCCTTAAAATGGGTGTACGTGTATACGTTAATTTGTGCATGTATGTGTGTATCATGAGAAAATATATGGCGAATTTCTCATCCTTCTGAACTCCTGATGGTTACTGCTGCCCAAACCTATTCTATCTTGGGCAAGTCCTAAAATTCACATTCACTTCTTACATCTTTATGGAAACCTCTTTCTTGCTTCGCTTTTGCCCTCTTGACTTTCTGTCTTCAGTTTTTTGGTTATTTGAAGTATCAACACTTCATTTATCTGTTAGTTTCCAATTCCTTCCGGTTCCTCCAGTTTCCTAACATATTCATAGAGTCTTCATTTCTAAATTAACTACCCTTCTCTTCACATACCTAGAAGCACCTTGCCCTAAAGATGTGTATTGTAGGCATATTTACATATTCAAAGAAAAGGCCTCTTTGCATAATGCTTGAGTTAACTCATTGAATGATATTGCCTGAAGAATGATTCTTAAGGTAAATGTGTTTGTTTTGGCATCAATGACATCATAATTAACATTACAAAATAAGGAAAGAAGTCATATATTTATTAGGAAGTTAAAATCAATGTGTTTTTTTTTATCTGATTGGCAGTCAACTATGTTTTTTTATTCCTATGCAAATTTTTTATTTTATTTAAATGAGGGTTAAAAGTTAGCTCCATCACACATCTTTGGCATAAAAATGTTCTTTTACCTTCTAGGTCCTATCCATCATTTTAAAAAACATACTTACTACAACCTTTATCTTGGCTTATTTCCCAGGCTCATGTATCCTCTCTATATTGCTACAGTTAATTACTTATGTTTCTTATTTGATGATTATCTCTGCCAACCCATTACTTATTGCTAATTCTGAAATGCTATGATATAATGCACACATGTCAATTTCCCCAAGGTCATTGCTATTATTGAATCCATTTGGTCAAGTATCCTATCTGGCAAATTGATGACATTGTAAACTGAAAATACTTTATACTATTGAGACTCTGTTTGAATAAGCTTTGGTGCTCAAATTATACAGCCTCTTTGGGGAATGTCATTGTTTTATATAACTAAGCTATTGAGAAATTTAATTATATTGTGCATACCAAATTAAGAACAAAATAAAAATAATTTTGCCATAAAGTCATAGTTATGTTTTCCTAATATTTGTGCTCATTACATTGTAAGTTATTGTATACACCCCGCTTCTTTTTTTCTTAATTTAAACAAAGCAATAATTGTATATCTGTACCATGATTACATTATTATGTTTTATGTTCTCCTGTTTTTCTTCAACTTCCCATTTTAGCCATCTAAAGATCCAGTGGTCCAATTATGAAGCTTTCCCCTGAGGCAAGCTAATTAAGTTTTGTTTTATTTTATATACACACTCGCAAGTAATCATAAGTTGTTACTCTATGTGAGTGCTATTTCGCCTGACCCAATTATCAAGATTGGATGTCCTGGGAGCATGAAAATTCTCCATGCCCACCACATCCCAATCCACACTTTGTGAATATCAAGCTATGTCCCTATTTGCAATGTAGTGTTTTGTTGTTTGTTTATTTATCCGAAGGTGAAAAGATGGTTCATAAGCCCTTGGGAAAAAACAATAAAAAAGATGAGGGACAATTGCCAGAAAGTTCCAGGCTCGAGGAAAAGGCAAGCCTCCCAATACCTTGATGTTGGACTTCCAACCTCTAAATACAGGAGGCAATAAATTTCTGTTGCTTAAGCCAACCCATTGTGTGGTAAATTAAGCAGGGAAAAGAGAGGTCCTGAAGCCGTGATGCTATGAGGTGAAAAACTCACATGTGAGGATTAACTCACTTAGGCTCACATTATTTTTAACAATATCTGAATTAAATTTCCTTCTATAATGTTCTTACTTTGCACTTTAAAATGAATAGTTGATTGATAAAATGGAAACATACTTGTACCAACTCTATTGTAACTGGTTTTATCTACATAACAATACTTTATGGAAATGCCTGTATTTAATTGAAGCTTTCAGTATCATTTTTTTTAGTGGCGCTATAATATGCCAGGTTTCAGATTTACCATATGTTTTTCAGTTTCTCACATTCTTTGAAACTTCTCATTTTTGCAGTTTTTGTCAATTAAAAGAATGCTGCAGTAAACATCCTTGAATCCTGTATTCCCACCAACAGTGCTTTTTTCTAAGAGAGAGAGTTTCCTATGAATGAGTTTGCTTTGTTGAAGAGTATTTGTAGTTTTAAATTCTATGGATGATTGACAACTTGTTTTCCAGACACTGACTATTGCCATTAGCAACAACTGTATGTAACAGTATTGTTTTCTTTAAGCCCTGGTAGAAGTAGGGTGTATTTAGGTCTATTTTTATTCCAGAGAATGGCAAAAGATTATTAACAATGAAATTGAGCATAGCTTTCCACATATTTATTGGGAATGTTGATTCAATTTTCTGTAAAAGCCTCTTCATAAGCATTGACTATGTTTTTATTTGATCTCTCTTTCTCATCAATTTATGAAAACCCTTGTTTACTGTAAGTATTACCGCCTCTTGCAATGTTTGTGCAGATTCTTCAAAGTATACATGTAAAATACATTTTATACTACTGCATTTAAGATAGATACTGAAGCATTTCAGTGCAATTACATGAAAACTAATAGGACATTTTCTTATAGCTACAATCAATCTACTTAGATTTCAGTGTGGGTATGTAAAATTAATTGTATCATAATTTACTTATGTCCTTCTAATAAATTGTCAGATAAACCGAGCCACAACTGACCATTATTGCATGACTTTCACTCCCCTGTCTTTGTTTTATGAGCCATCAGATAAAGAGCAGGAAAAGAAACAACAACAAACAGAATATTCTATATTGGGCTATATGTCAAATTAACGTTCCTGGAAACTCTCAATTATCAAACCTTTTAAAATGCTGGATAGAACAGTTCAAAAAAAAACATTTTAAATTCATTGGTGAGCAGGCAAGAAATAAGGGGAAGTCTCAGAGACCTAACACAATAAGAAAGCCCAAATCGAGAGAGGTAGTGCTCAGGCAAGCACCTGTCAATTCCCAGTAACCCAAGCTTTGGATTTACTGGGCCATTTTTGAGGAAAGGAAAAAGAGTACCCAAAACAAAAGGTGGGATATTATATTAGAGACCCTTGAGTAAGAAGCAAACTTCCAAATTTGCCCTTAACAGATTAAAATAGAAAAAAATAATCCTATATCAAAGGAGAAAGTAAGAAACTTAAAGAAGCTTAACTGGGCTTTGGTTCAGAGTGGTAGGGAAAAAAACCTCCCTTGAGAATTCTCATGCAAAAAATGATGATCATGAGGAAAGTGAAAAACTGTGTTTAGAGTCAGGATATATGATACTAAATTATGTGATTATTCAATGTGATCTTGATCTTGATTCAAAATAGCCATAGAGCCTCAGGTTATTCATCTCCCACGTAAGAAAAATACCATTTTTTCTCTCTAATAAAATTATTTATTTTGAATTACAAGAAAGATATCACACATGAAAGTCCTGAAAATACAGCAAACTATTCAAATGTAAAATTGCATGTGTATTCTCACATACACCTTTATTTTGGAACGTTGAGCCTTTTTATTTTTAACCCATGATAAATTTCCTATAGTAAGGCCCATAGTTCTTGAAACTTTTATTTTTATATAATTACCAATTTACAGAAAATTTGCGAGACAAGCACAGATATCATTGTTATATCGTTTACTGGGATTCATCATTTGTTAATATTTTACTCCATTTACTTCCTCTTTCTCGTCCCCTTTCCCCTCTTCGATTTTGATTTGTTTGTGTGTGTATGTATGTGTGTGTACATATATACATACATATAAAATTATTTTGGAGTAATTTGCAGACATTATGGCTCTTTATACTTGAATATCTCAGTATGTACTTCCTTTGAACAGGGGCGTTATATTATTTTACATCACCAGAGTTTAATGATCAAAATCAGAAAATTTAACCTTAACACAATGCTATTATATAATCCACAGTTCATGTCCCAATTTTCTTTAATAGTTATTTTTTCTAGTCTGGGATGCAGTCTAGGATAACATTGCTTTGAAGAACCTTGTTGCTATAGTCTCCTTTAACCTATATTTTAATTTTTTTCTTTATTTTTTATTTTTTATTTATTTAATTTTTAAAGAAGCTTTAGATTGCATAAATGTTACATTGAAAATATAGAGCATTCCTATATAAACTACCCCTTCCCACTCCCACACTTTCTCCCATTAACAACATCTTTCATTAGTGTGGTCCATTTGTTACAATTGATGAACACATATTGAAGCATTGTTACTAACCATGGTCTATAGTTAACATTATGGTTTACACTTTGCACCCCACATTTTTATAGGGTCTGACAAAATGTATAATGGCCGGTATCTGTCATATTGCAATGTCATGCAGAACAATCCCAATGTCCCAGAAATGCCCCATGTTACACCTACTCTTCCCTCTCCCTCCCCTCAGCCCTCTGGTGACAACTGCCATTATATTAATGTTACAAGTTCTTCCATTACTAGGATAATAATAAGTCTACTTTAGTGCATAGTTGCGTTCCCCTCTTACGTTTGTTCATTTCTCAGTCGAGGATTTGGGGATGGTGATGCCCACTCTGCTTCTGATTGAGAGGAGGCTTAGATCCCATGTGGCAGATGGATGGAACTGTCTTGCTTACAGTTGTAGATACTCTCTGTTTTGGGAGGATGGGCATTGTCCATCTTCATCCTTTTGTTAGTTGTCTTGGGTGAATCTGATGAATGAGAGAGCAGATGTTGGCTGCAATTCTGCTGAGACTCAGGGCTCAACCGGCATATGAACAGCAGGAAGTTTCAAGTCTCTGGGACATATATTTAACAGGTATAGTGCTAATTATAGGTTCAAATAAAAGAGGCATAAGAACCATGTGTAGGAAAAGTATAAATGAATCCAATCACCACTTTTTATTTATTCATTTATTTTTATTTTTTGTCTTTCATAGCATTGAAAGCATTAATGTACACCCATTTTGCAGAACATACCTAAACTTGTTTCTTATGTTTCCTCATGATTAAATTCAGGTTATGCATTTTGGGAGGAATACCACTGAAGGGAAATTATGTCTTTCTCAGTGCATCTCAGCAAGAGGCCTTTGATTTTGACTTGTTCCAATATAGATAATGGTAACTTTAGTCACTTGCATAAGGTACTATCTGCCAGGTTTCTCCGCTTTAAAATGTCTATAACCTCTTTGCAACAAATAAATGATTTGTGAGGAGATACTTTGATAAATATCAAAATATCCTAGTCTCCTTTTATTTTCACCTATTAGTATTTGCCTCTGGTGCTGATTCTGGCCAGTATCAATTATTGTTGTGATGAAAATAAAAGGGGATTTTCTAACTTTATCATTGTATTTAAATTTATTATTTATCAGGCTACTATAATATAGTTTTTATTATACCGCTATTTATTTGTCATCTGTTGATTCATTGATTCATTTCTTTGGTTATGTCCATATAAACCCATGGATTCTTATTTTATTCAAAGAATTATAACAAATTACTATTGATATTTTATTGCTCAGATTGACCCATTTTTGGCCATTGAGAGATCATTCAAGTAAATTACACTGTATTTTGACATGTTTGCAGCAATTTTTGAGCACCTTTTATTTTCTGGCATATTTCTTGTTACAAGATGTTTCAGGGTTGACTTATATTTTTCCTGCTTCTTCCCAAAAAAATCTTCATTCCTTTAAGTAAGCATGAGGTGTGTCATTGCTTCTGGATTTTTTCAGAGGACAGAGCTAGGAGATTATCCCTTCCCACATATCTCTGTCTCTATCATCTCTATCTCTATCTCTATATATCTATATCTATCTGTGTATATATGAGATAGATTCAAATATAGATGCTATAGATATAGATCAATATATACTATATGAGTTTATAAGCTCATCTTGATACCTTACATTCTGATCCAATGTCACAGGATTCTTTCTAGCCTTCCCTCTTTGCAACTCCCTTCTTCAACAGCACCTGGCTTCCAATAGTCTCAGTATGTTTGTGTATGTACTTAATTCTAGAATACATAAAAAATAATTTTAGTATTGCTAATCCTTCCTAATGCAAATAACATAATGTGTTAAAAAAAACTTAGATATTATTTTTTGTCCCCATAAACAAGGTGAGGATTCATTGGAAATACAGTTAAGTATTTCTGTTTGTATATCATTTTAGATTTTTAAACCCATATTTGTTGAGTTTATTTTATTTCTTGGGTAATAAGATATTAATATGCCTCCAAAAGTTAAAACTATATAAAGAGTTATATTTAGTGAAATGTCACTACCAGATTTCATCTGCTTATTCTTATCCAAACCAGTCAACTAGCCAATATCTTTTTTTATGTTCAAGGGCCATTTTCTTATCCTTTGATTAATTAACTGATCATGTATTTTGTCCATTTTTCTCTCACGTTTTTGGATTTTTTCCTGAATTTTTAAGAGTACTTCATTTATTAGGGATAGTAGCCATTTATCTGTTGTACATACTGCAAATTTTTGCTTTTGCTTGTGATACTATTTTGCCATGAACAAGTTTATTATTATTATCATTAATATTTTTATCAGATAGTTAAAATATCAATTCTTACTTTTATTGAATCTGGATTTTGAATCATAATTTAAAAGAGTTTTTAATATACAGGTGCTAGAGAAATTTTCCCATTTTTTTTGGTAGCACTTATATGGTTTTATTCTTTACATTTAGATTTCTGATCATGTTGAAGTTTATTTCTAAGGTATTGTGGGAGATACAATTCTAGTTGTATCTTTTCCTAAATGGCTACCCAGTTTTCACAATATCATCTCTTAAAATGTTCATTTTTTGCTCTAATATTTGAAATGCTACTTTCATTATATGCTGAATTTCCTTAAGTGTGTGAATCTATTTCTTGACTTGCAAATAGCATAATTTTTTAATAACACAGGTTGTATTTTATGTTCTAGTATCTTGTAGGCAATCCTCTTTTTCAGTGATTTCCTAGCTATTCTTGCATGTTTATTTATCCATCCAACAAAAGACCATGGAAGAAATGTTTCACTATAATAAAAGTAGTGAGGTCCCAGAGCTTATGGAAGGTAGACTTGGTTTTAGAGTATTGGAAAATATGTTTAGGAAGAAGTCCAGGCTTCTGCTGCTATAAAAGCCTGATGGTGTTGGACAGGAAAAAGGAATATGATTGCTAAGTAATGTTGTAGGATTATGATGCTACAGCATAAAGTTTTCTCTGCCCATGTACATGAGAACATGTACACATATATAATCAGGACTCTTTCTTCAGTCTGTTCTGCTAAAAGTTCGCAGCTGAAAGTGAATGACAGCAGTGAAAAAAATTCCTAGTGAGGCCAGTTATTGGGTTTAAGACCAGGTCACATGTCATTCATTTAAGCCTTAAGTTTATGCAGGGTCAAGAAAAAATCAGAAACTTTTCTCTCATCATTTAAACTATAACACACTAAGCAACGCAATTACCTACAATAAAAGTCTCAGTTTAAAACATTGGTTTTAGCATCTGCTAAGGTATGATATGAGGGAAACAAATAGCCCAGGTTTTCTGTTCCAGGTCAAGCTCTAGTCTATCAACAAGTCTCTGGTAAACGAAAATTTATAATTAGCATGCAAAATAAAGTGTCTGGTGAGGAGCCAAGCAATGGAAATATTTCCTGGTGTGAGTAAAATTCCTTCTTAAGACCTTAGAGGAGAGGGTGACAGGCTCTTCTTTCTTCTTTCAATAAATTCCACTTGAGATCTTGAGTCTTTAATCCAGCAAAAGCTCTTTAGGATACCCATCACATCTGCAAAGTTGCTGGCTTTGGAGAGAGAGAAAGAAGAGACAAAGGGAGAGGGAGAGCAAGAGAGAAAAGATCCTCTTCAGTGGAGTTGCAGGAGGCTTTGCATTCTGATTTGCAACATTCAGGAGGGCTGGCAGATAGAAGCACTAAGACTGGAGGAAGCCCAGGCACCATTATGTAAGGAACGTCAATGAATTTACTAATTATAAAGAAAATTGTAGAGTGGAAAGGGAATCCAAAACAAGGTGGAGGAAATGTTTCAACTCTTTGGGAATGAGAAATCTACCATTAGTTGCTGTATCAGCTGTCATTCCTTTAGCAACTGGCTGTGCAGGTGGCTCAGTTAATCCTGCAGCTCTTTGGTTTGCCTTAGCCTTGGCAGGCCTGGTTTCTTCCAAGGCAAGAATCTCTCCTTGGCCTGCATATGTCGGACACCCAGTAATTGCTCTGCATTACAAAGAAGAGGCTCATATTCCAGGTGTGCCTCAGGGGTAAGTGGTGTTCCTGACCCAGGTCTCTTCATCTGCAACATTGCAGGCTGGTAGGGACAGGGGTACGAGGGAAGCACATGGCTCGGACTCAGCTCAGAGATGTTGGGCAGGGCATCAAAAGATACCTGCAGACTTGGCTTTAGGACAGGTGGGACCCAACTGATGTGCTAAAACAGGATGGTCACCAGTTTTTGTCCACAATATTTCTGACAATGACTGCTCTTTTTAAATTTTTTCCTTTATTAGAGAAGTTGTGGGTTTACAGAACAATCACACATAAAATACAGGATTCCCATATACCACCCACTACCAACACCTTGCATTGGTATGGAACATTTGTTACAATTGATGATAGCATATTTTTATTATTGTACTATTAATTAAAGTCCATGGTTTACCTTATGGTTAACTGTTTGTGTAGTGTAATTCCATGGGTTTTATTTTTATTCTGTTATCATATAAACAATCTAACATTTCCTCTTTTAATCATATTCAGATATATATTTTTGTGCTATTAATTGCTTTCACAATTTTGTGCTACTATCAACACCATCCATTACCAAAACATTTCCATCATTCCAAATAGGAACCCTGTACATTTTAAGACTTAGCTTCCCTTTCCCTATGCCCACTCTGTCCCCTAGTAACCTATATTCTAGATTCTGACTCTGTGTGTTCACTTATTCTAATCGTTTCAAGTGAGATCATACAATATTTATCCTTTCCTATCTGGGTTTTCTCACTCAGCAAGATATCTTCAAGGTTCATCCATGTTATCACATGTATCAGGACTTCATTTCTTTTTATGGATGAATAATATTGCATTGTATACATATACCACATTTTATTTATACATTCATACTCTGATGGACACTTGGATTGCTTCCATCTTTTGGCAATTGTGAATAATTCCACTATAAATATCAGTGTGAGAATATCTGTTTGAGTCCGTGCTTTAATTCTTTTGGTTATATACCTAGTTGATTGAGATTGATGGGTCATATAATACTTCTATACTTAGCTTTTTGAGGAACTGCCAATCTGTCTTCCAGAGTTTCTGTACCATTTTACATTGCCATGTGCAATATATGAGTGTTCCTATTTCTCTAAATCCTCTCCAACACCTGATATTTTTTATTTTTAATAGCAGCCATCTTAATGGGTGTGAAATAGTATCTTGTGACTTTGACTTGTTTTTCCCTGATGGCTAATGATGCTGAGCATCTTTTCATGTGTTTTCTGACCATCTATATATATTCTTTGGAGAGGTGTCTGTTGAAGTCTTTAACCGATTTTTAGTTGTGTATTTTCTCTTTTTGTTTTTATGTTGAAGGATTTCTTCAAATATTCTGGATATTAAACCTTTACCATACATATGATTGCCAAATATTTCTCCCATTGTGTAGGTTGTGATTTTACTGTCATGATGAAGTCCTTTCAGACACAAAATTTTAAATTTTGATCAAGACCAATTTAACTATTTTATCCTTTTGTTACTTTTTTTCAGTGTAAAGTCTAAGAAACCATTGCCTAACACAAGGTCCTGAA
>JAQZBX010046511.1:0-20748 GCA_029593785.1 Cabassous unicinctus | reverse complement strand
AAAAAAAAAAAGGAAAAGAAAAATTTATTGGGAGAGAAAAGCAAAAATCTTACCAGATTTACTACTATTGGAATTTTAAAGTAAATGAATGAATACTTCAATTTGTGATAGCAACAATCACTCAGGCCTTATCAGTTCAATAATGTATTTAACAAACATCAGAAAAACAATGTCATGAGGTCATCATTAATGTTTCTGATAAAGACAATATCGAAATTTTAAAATCTCATATCTCTTCATACCATCCTCACGTTACCTATGAAATTTTAGTCTGGAAGTCACCTCAGTTATTAATATTACATTTTTCTATTTCATAGCACAATGTCCAGTTCAGCAGTTTTCATGTTTCAAAACCAAAAACAAAATTCCTTATGAAAAAATGCATTTTTTCTTTTCTTTTCCCAAGAAAAATAAATGTGGGTCTAAGCAGGTGACAAGATTCTGTTTGAAATTATAATAAAGGAAACTATGGATGCATTTTCATCTTTAAAACATTTTGAACTATAAATTTGTCATTTTTGCTCTACTCAATTTTTTCTGAAAAAAAATTTATCCAAATTATTAAGGAAATAAAATGTGGAAGGATTGAAGAAAATTCAAAGAGAACAAACATGAACACTGGTAAATGCCACCAAGGATGGGTAGACTACATACTGATCATAAAATTACAGGAACTAGTTGGGGATCTGACAGTAAGTCTTAAATCTTCCAATGTCAAAAATGAAAGGTTAGTTCCACAAGCCATAAAAAATAGTTTGCTTGAAGGCAGGACAAGGGCTCCTCTGATTATCTTTCACATATTCAAATTCCTTGCCATCATGGCATCTATTGGATTCTGCAACTGTTACAGGAGTATCCAACTAACAAAAGTCACAAAACTGGGCCATCAATATTAACAATAATTTATACTGATGTTTCTACTGCACATCTCACATTTTCTAATATTTTTGTGCATAAGTTGAAATTCAAAAGGCTGTGTTTTACTTGAAATCTTGTAATTATGGCATTTTCATGAAAAAAGTTGTCTAGTAACATAAACTGCTTCTGCATCAGTTCCACAAACAACACAAGGACCTAAAACATCCAAACTCTTTACTGACAGAGTCCTGCTGGGAAGCAAGCTTGTGATTTCAATCCGGTCTTTGGCAGTATCCGTGCTGAGCCAGGAACTTATAACAGAATGGTGGACATTAGCCTGGTTACTATGAGACAAAAAAGTACTATTTCTTCCGCCTTGTTGAAAGAGTGATGATTTCTCAGATGCATCTGTGGAGGCATCCCAATGCCAGAGGGATCCATCTTCAGAACAAGTGAACAGATGATCTGGGTTGGATGGGTGAAAGTGAACTTCCCACATCTCAGCTTCATGAGCCTTCAGTAGAGACGCTGGCATAGAACCTTGTCTGACATCCCAAATACTCAACATTCCATCCTGGCCACCAGTGGCTACAACATGCTGCTGGTTGGGATGTCTGTCAACACAGTGGAGAGGCACTCGGTCACCAGTCAGTGACAATATCTGAGAGGGCTCATTTCTTTGTTGTCTGAAATCCCATATTTTTAACTGTCCAATTGAATTTACTGTCAGAATCTCAGGAGTTCGAAGGAAGGTTACAGCATGGAGTGTACTGCTATCTGCATTGTCTATTGTCCTCACAGCTTCCTTGTGATCAGCTCTGAAGAGATTTATTCTACCGTCTTCTCCCACTGTGATGATCTCGGGGTTGTTGCACATGACCCCTGTGCATGGGGCACTGCTATAACAGGAACTGCCTGGACCTGTGTGGTGGTGAGCTGTGGTCCACTGCTGGTTGACAGACAGTGTCTGGTTATTCTGATGGTGAAGGAAAATAGTTACACATCCTATTGATGAAGCAGCTACAATTCTTTCCTGGTCCAAAAACTGCAAAGCCATTACATCACCATGGTGTCTGATATCACACAGTAACTGATGGTCTCCTCCAAAACTTCCATCGGAGTTCAAGTTTCCAAAATCTCCAATAGACCACAGCGAAATATAATTTTCCTCGTTGTCCCAAGAGCCTGTAGCCAAGGTCTCCGCGGTCTGCAGGCTCCCCGGGGGCAACGGCCTCCAGCGGGTTTTGCTGATTTTCTGAGACACAAACTTGGCGTAAATTTCCTCCATGATTGAAGCAGGTACAGCGAGTAGTGCGGGGCGCGCTTTAAGCCAAGGTTCATCCATTTTTTAGCAAATATATCAGTACTTAATTCCTTTTTATGGCTAAATAATATTCCATTGTAGGGAAATACCCACAATTTGTTTATCTGTTTGTTGATGGACATTTAGGTTGCTTCCACTTTTTGGATATTATGAGTAATGCTGCTATGAACATTTATGCACAAGGTTTTGTGTGGGATATACGTTTTTGTTTTTGTTTTGTTGTTGTTTGTTTTTTTAGGTACCGGGGCTGGGGATTGAACCTGGGACCTCCTATGGGGAAGCCGGCGCTCTACTACTGAGCTACATCAGCTCCCATGGAACATATGTTTTTTTTTTTAAAGATTTATTTATTTATTTATACCCCCTTGCTGCTTGTGCTCACTGTGTCCATTCGCTGTGTGTTTTGTCGGTGTCTGCTTATCTCCGCCTTGCTGTGAGGTCCCGCTGCATCAGCCGACCGCGCCGCGCGGGCTGGCCTGTCCCGGGAAGCGAACCCGGGACCTCACACATGGTAAACGGGAGCTCTATCCACTGAGCCACACCCGATTCCCGGGACATATGTTTTTATTTCTCTTGGGTATATGTTCACAAATGGATTTGTGGGACCAGGTGGTAACTATATGTTTAAACTTTTGAGGAATTCCAAACCGTTTTCCCATTGAATACATATTAATTTGAACCTTACCGTGCTACTGTGCTAGAAGTCCCCAGCCCACCAGGGGACTAGACAGGCCCAGCCACTTGACCTCATGCAGTGTACAGTTCAACAGAGGAAGGAGGTATTAAACTAATAATTACATAAATAGATTTTTTTTCAAAATGGTACAAATATCAAAAAGGGGAAGTACAGTTTGCTATGAGACTGTAATGCAGGGAGACCTAATCTAAGGTGTCAACAGGCCCACAGGACAAGATCACACTCTTAAAACATCAAGTCCAGTGCCCGTTATAAAGAAAACTCCCAACAAACTAAAATAAAGAAGCACTTGTAGTTTGGCAGATTTCCGAACGTTTCCATCATGTTGGGACAGAGAAGATTCCACAGAGGGGGCTCTACAAGGCCTCTGGTAGTGCCTGAAATGATTTATTGGAATATTTGCACACAAGAGTGTGAATAGGGTACAATTCATAAAGTCTGAGGATGATAATTCTTGACGATTTCCTTCAAGTAGTGGCAGAAACCCTCACTCTGGCTTCTTCCTTCTTGAGAGAAACTCAGGGCCATGCCACTTTATGGTCAAGGAGGATTTATTCCCTTCTTCACCAATTCTCCTGCCTTCCAGACCCTGACCTTTTTTTAGTATTCCCTTCCCGGCAACTGTTCCCAACATTTACTTACAAAAAAAAATTATTGCCCTACTGTTGAAAGTAGCAATTAATTTTTCAGCCTCTCACAGGAAATAGGGAGGCTCTGAAAAATTTAGCAATTAATTCCCATTGTTGTGAAGAGTTTAGCTTGGCCGTTACCATATTTCAAATGGCAGAATTTGTAAAGTTTCATTCGTGTTATATTAATCTAAAATATTTGTACTTTTATCAAGGTACTGGGCTGTGGGGAGGTACAAAGAAACATATATCAGCCTCAATCCTGTCCTTAAGAAAGTATCTGGATTTCTCAAAAAGCCAAAATTAGAATGATCATATGACCCAGCAATCTCACTGCTAGGTACATGCCCAAAAGAATTGAAAGCAGGAGCACAGACAGATACCTGTACACCAGCGTTCATAGCAGCAATATTCAAAATAGCCAAAAGGGTGAAGCGACCCAGTGCCCATCAACAGATAAATAGATAAACAAAATGTGGTATACGCATACAATGGAATTATTCAGCTGCAAAGAGGAATGAAGTTCTGATACATGCTATATAAAATGGTTGAACCTTGAAGACATCATGTTGGGTGAAATAAGCCAGATTCAGAAGGACAGATATTGTATGATCTCATTTATATGAAATAAATAGAATATGCAAATATATAGAGACAGAAATATGAGTACAGGTTACCAAGGGCAGGGGGCAAGAGGGAATGGGAAGTCAATGGCGAGTGAATGGGTGCAGGGTTTCTGTTTGGGGTGATGGAAAAGTTTTGGTAATAGATGGTGGTGATGGTAGCACAACATTATGGATGTAATTAATACCATTGAACTGTATACTTAACGGTGGTTAAAATGGGAGATATTGTTGTATATGTGTTACCCCAATAAAAGAGAAAAAAATAGAAAAAGCAAGCATCTAGTTAGGGAGAAGAGCTTTATGAAAAGGTAGCCTGTGATACACAGCAGCATATGAGAGGGCTAATGTGTGTCCCAACCATAAGAGACAGTTATTTGGGGAGGAAGAGAATTCTCTTTGGACTAGGCTGTGTTCCTGAAGAAAATGGGGCTGAGAATGGACAGGCTTTAGACAGGCTTCCAGCAGGGGAGAGGGCAGGTACAAAGGCCCAAGGGTAGGAATTTAAGAGCTATATTAGGTCTGACATAGAGGTTCCTGAATGAAGCGTTTTCAAACACAGTGAGAGTATCTTGAAAATTCTGGTTTTTATCAAATGACCCCAGTAAGGCCTGAGATTTCTCCTTCATTCCTAACCAAGGACAGGCCCAACTATGGGGGTACAATAATCAAAAAGGTAACACTGTATGGCCCCCTGGCTCTCTTTATCCGTGCCTCACCCTCAGTGTGGGAAACACCCTACAGGCTGAGTCTGTGATGCAGGTGACAATGAGCGCATTGAAAAGAGCCCTCCTCTGGCTGATCTTGGCATGCCTGAGGAGCAGGATGGGGTCTCAGCTGCCATCTCTGGAATGGGTAAGACACACTCATCACAGCGCTCCTAACTGTTGGTCGTGTCATGGGGCTTTTTGCCTTCCACCCTCCATTTTGTCATTGGTTGGTTCATTTCCAGAATCCCCAGAACGTCTCCCTGTTTTCTCCACAGGAATCTTTGGGATTTCTCTGCCCCCCTCCCGTCACAGCAGTGGTTCTCAATGGGGTTGCTATTGCTTTCCATTGGAGTGTTTTAGAAATTTAGGGGGCTTTTTATGGTATTCGCAATGGTTGGGAAGGTGCTGTGGGCTTTTGTAGATGTGCTTCTGCAATATGCAGGAAAATTCTGCAAGAATTGTCCTACATTCCACATAATGTTTGGATGTTTCATGGGACATTTATATAGGTTAAAAAAATCTATTTTGAATGCTCTGAGCCTTGAAACTTATCCCCACTTTACACATAAATATAATGTGGTATTTTTTTGCATAGTTTTATATGTCCAGATTCCCTCCACCCCCACCCCAAGAATGCAGCAACCATATGAAGAGAGGGAAAATTATACTTTGTCTTGTGTAAAACTTTACAATGGTCACCGTTTTGGAAAATCACGTCAGCCACAGAAACTTCACTCATTGAAAAAAAAATTTTTCCAACACAACACACCTGTATCAATTTACATTTGTAGTGTTCACATTCAAAGTGATTCTGTGTACAGATGTAGGACATACGACTTCTTTGCCTCATCTTCTAGTGCAGCCATGCCCAAGAACTTACATATTGAAAGACAAATTATTTTCTTATAAATTAGTTTCCTTTTTCCCCTTATATTACATTTGGGGCAGGTTGCTTTTTTCCAAAGATGCTACACCTCAATATATCCCATTCCACATGCTCTTTTTACAACACGACATTGACATTCCTCCATTGAGAGATGCCTCCACGTTCCCTCCCCCTGAATTTGAGTGGACCTTTTTAACTGCTGCTACCAGTAGAATGTGGTGGAAGTAATGCTGCGCAACTTCTGAAACTAAGTCGTAAAAGGAAATACAGCCTCCACCTTGCTCTCCTTTTTTCTCTGGACGTGTGCCTTTGGAACCAAGCGACCATGCTGTAAGGAAGTCCAGGGCACACGGAGAAGCCATGTGTGGATGTTCTAGCCACCAGCTCCGGCAAGCTGGCAGCCAGCATCAATCACCAGACCTATGAGTGAAGGAGCCTTTGGATAACTCCAGATCCCAGGCTTCGATTGTGTTTACCATCTGAGGCCCCAGTCCTCATGGAGCAGAGGAAAAGCCAGCCTCACTGTGTTCTGTCTGAATTCCTTACCAACAGAAATAGGGAGGTAATAAATGAGAAAAAATTATTTTGCTTCAAGACAATTCAAAAATATTTTTTATCTAAATGCTTCAATATTTGAAAGACAAAGAGGTAGGGTTTTAAAGAGGGTGAACAACCATATCAAAGAGTTGGGAATGTTAGCCCCATTTAGCAAAATAACTCCCTGTGACCCCAGTCGGCGCTGGCAGGTCTTCCCTGCCCCGATAACAGATGACCCCAAATTCCCACCTCTGTCCCTAATCCAACAGGATGTACTAATCTAAAAACCAACCATGAGAATATCACAAGATCCTGGGAGGTACCTGTGCAATCATAAATGAAATTTATTTTTATATTAACAAAACTGGGCAGATAGAAGAAAATCTTGACATTTCAAAAAGAAATAAATCATTCAGAGGGCCCAAGACAACAGCTATGGAAATCAATCCTTGTTATCCTCATTTCCCCCTTACTTTTTCTCACCCCTAAAATCAATCCTTTTACCCATTATAACACCACTACTGATAGTATTGCTGCTGCTTCTTTTTGGTCCTTGTCTCTTACAGCTTCTCGTCTGATTCAAATGCAATCAACAACTCAGGGATATGTGGACGGCATCTTCTTGCTACACGAACGCCAACCTCTTTGGGACCAGAAATCAGAACCTACTGGACAGAACGGAAGGGAACCCTTCACTGACCCATAACAGAAGGAAGTAGCCAGACTGAGTTGACGTCCCGAATCCCCTCACCCTTCTGTTCTGACCAGTATTCCCATTACTTAGGTCCTTCATCATATATATATAGTAAAAGAGTTGGGAATGTTAGAGATTCCCCCTTACAAGGTTTGCAACGATTAACAGGTCATAAGGCCCAGTGACTCAATTCCCCCCAGCCATAACCTATTGAGCAAACCATAGCCTATGGGCAGCTCATCTCCTCCCAAGAATAAACAAAATGGAGCAGATAAGGGCCATTGCCCCCTCCTCCAGGCCCAAGCACCACCAACCCCTCCCACATTCCAAGACCTCCTAGCCCACTCCCCCTGGCCATTTGGCCACAGGCTGTACTCAGATTCCCTGCCTATTGATGTACTGTATAAAGTCATATCCACCACTTTCCACGGGTGGGCTGAAGTCTCTCTTCAAACCCCCTTCGTGGGGAGAGCTTCCCAATAAACTTCCTGACTGCAATTGTGAAAAAAAATTAAAAATAAATAAATAGAGTGAAGACTACAATTGAAGTAAAGGCTTTATGTAATCTGTGAAAACTGAGTGAACCTATAAATCTAGGGATACACCCATCTTCGGTGGTCCTGTAGATGAGGAGGCAGCTGCAGGACCTAAACCTCATCCTGCAATGCCTGGCTTGGAGAGATGCCTCTTCATCTTCCAGTGGTTGCACACCTGGACCCTCAGGGGTCTAGATCCCCACTTCCACTTCCCATCCCAACCTACCCACATCTTGAGGGAAACTGATAGCTTCTTTGAGGAAGAAGCCGCTGGCTGGAGGTAACTGGCTGCTTTCCAGATCTTATGAAATGAGATTTAGAAGGGCTGCTCTGGGATCCAGAGTCATGTGCTCCAGAGGCCCTAGAGGAAATCCAATCAAGCCCCAGGCTGTTCAGGAAGAAGTCAAAGCTAGTCGTAGCATGCCAGCACATGGGACAGGAAGCATGAACTGGGAAGCAAGGGCTTGGTGCCGCAGCTTTTCTTCGGACTTCAACACTTGGATTTGGGAATCTGAATTCAGGCCAGAGAAAATAATTCTGACCAGTGGCTGCTCCCAAAAGCAACAATGCCCTGGTGACTGTGACGTGTTCTCAAAGCAAAACAGCCAGGAGAGGACCTGGGAGGATCCCAGGCACAAAGCTGGAAAGCCAGCATTTTACACAATGAAAGTTGCTTATCCCATTAAAACCATGTGTGAGTTGATGGGAGAGCTTCCTACAGGCGCTAAGCACTTTACACACATTATCTCATTAATCCTCAAAATAGCCTCTGAAGTAGCTAAGTAATTAGCTCCACTTTGCAGATGAGGAAACTGGAATTTGGGCTGCAATGCAAGTCCAGGTGTGCTGGATTTCAAAGCCCATCTTCTTAAGCACTTAGCTGTTACCCTGCATTCAAAGGCCCAGGGACTTTCTCCCTGCTTAACATTTGTTTCCCCAAGTACAAAGACACTTGCTACACAACCACAGTACAACCATGACCTTCAGGAAATGAACACTCAGTCAATAATACCACCTAATCCACAGACACCATTCAAATTTTGATGGTTGTCTCAACTATATTTATAGCTCCGGTCACAGCCTGCATTTAGTTGCCATATCTCTTCAGTCTCCTTCAATCCAGAACATTTCCTTAAGCTTTCCTCATCTCTCATGACCTTGACATTTTTGAAGAGCACTGGTCAGTTACAGTGCAGCACAATAATTTGGGTTTATCTGATGTTTCCACATGATTTATGTATTTTAAGCAGAAAAACCAGAGAAGCGACGTGGTGCTCTTCTTGGTACATCATATTTGGAGATGTATCTTATCACACTGTGATGCCGATTTGTCTCATTACCCACAGAGACAGAGGGACTTTTAACCAAGGACCTGGAATCATATTTTGAGAAAGACTCGAAGAGCTGGGAATTCTGTCCAGCTCACCAGACCCTTCATATCCTATAACCAGAGCCAGATGACGGGTGAGCCTGCCAGGCAGAGGTCAGAGCCTACTCTATTAGGGGGCAACATTATCACTGGAAAGGCATTATGACAGAAGAAGATGTGTTTCCCAGAGCTCCTCCCAGCGAGAGAACATGAGAGATTAGAGGGAATTTTTCAACAGTCACTTGGAGTGGAGGGGAAGACCTCCAGGGTATCCTCAAAGAGCTAGGAGCCGGATGCTGGGTAAGAAAAAAAAAAAAAAAGAAGAAGCTGCTATAGAAGGGGGGAGGAAGACAGATGAGACAAGAAAAAATGGGCTCATATAAAATGGTGCAGGTCACTTTAGAAAGCAGTCTGGCATTTCCTCAAAAGATTAAACATAGAGTTACCATATGACCCAGCACTTCCACTCCAAGAGAAACAGAAACATGTTCACAGAAAAACTTGTACACCAGTTATTCATTATAGCCCAAAGTGAACACAACCCAAATGTCCATCAACAGACAAGGATAAACAAAATGTAGTGAAGGCATACAATGGAATATTATTTAGCCACAATAGGAATAAAGTACTACTGCATGCTACAACATGGATGAACCTTGAAAACCTGGGGACCACATATTGTATGAGTCTGCTCATGAAGGTCCAGAATAGGGAAATCTACAGAGACAGAAATTAGACCAATGACTGTTTAGGACTGGGGGAGAGGGATGGTGGGTCAGGAGGGGTGAATGCTAAAGGGGAGAGGGTTTCCTTTAGAGGTGATGAAAATGTTTTACAAATTACTGTGGGGATGGTTGCATAACTCTGTGAAGATACTAAAAATCTTTGAATTGTACGCTTTAAGTGGGTGAATTGTATGATGTGTGAATTATAGCTCAATAAAGGTGTTTAAAAAACAAAAAAAAGAAATGAAAAAATAGGCTGGAAGAAAGACAGACTAATGGGACAAGGTAACATCATCCAAAATGCTCAAAGTGTTTGCTTCAGTTACCTTATTTTTTAAGTTTATTTACAATGTATTTCTTATTAGTTTGACCTGGAGTCATATTACCTATGTCAAGCCTAGATCTGCCGCTTAGAAGGTGGCTAAATTGGGTAAATTACTCAATGTCCCTGAGATTCACTTTTTCTTAGCTGTAAACTGAGGAGCAAAATACCACCCAGGGTTGCTCTGAAAGCTAAATAATTCGACACCTGGTGATATAGTCAGCTAATATTGGTTGTGCGCCTACTGTATGGTAGCCACTATTCTATGTGCTGGGGATGAAGCAGAGACCAAAACAGAGAAGAATCCCTTCACCATTCTGCTGGGGCAACCTACGAGAGTGTTCTCTAAACTGTCAAGCACTGTACACATTCGAGGCGTTACTCTTATTCAAAGGTAACAAAGGTAGAAAAATACGCACAATAATACCGAATCCTGTATTACAGATGGGGAAATAAAGTCACAGAGGCTATGTAAATAGTGGTAGCACCAAGAAGAGAAGGGAGGTCACCCCCCATGTGATGGTTAAGTTCATGTGTCATCTTGGTCAGGTTTTGGTGCCCAGTTGTTTGGTCAAACAAGCACTGGCCTAATTGTTACTGTGAGGACTTTTTGTGGTCTTAAATCATTAGTAAGTTGATTGCATCTATGGCTGATTACATCTACAATCAACTGAGGAGCCTGCCTTCAGCAATGAGAGATGGTTCATCCAATCAGGTGAAGGCTTTAAAAGAAGTGATGACTTCAGCAGTCAGAAGAGAGAATTTCCATCTCTACTTCAGCCAGTCAGCTTCTCCTGGAAAACCTTTACCTGAGTTCCCAGCTTGCAGCCTGCCCTAAGGGATTTGGACTCGTGTATCCCCATAGTCGCATGAGACAATTTAATAAAATCTCATAATATTTACAGATATCTCCTGTCGGTTCTGTTTCCCTAGACAACCCTGATAATACACCCCATTTCTGTTCAGTCTGTTATCAGTGAAGAAATGTGCCCATTTGAAAACCTATCATGGCTAAAAAGAGCAGAAAAGCTCTGGGGAGAGGATTACAGGCAAATTTTCACTCTTCCTTATTGTTTGACTATTAAAGTTAACCTTATTTTCCCCAGTTGATTGATTGATTTAAACCTTTTTATTGTGGCAACATATATACCACACAACATTTCTCATTTTAACCACTCTCAAGTTTGCAATCCCGAGGTGTTAATTACACCCACAATGTTGTGCTACATTCACCAACCTCTATTACCAAAACTTCTCTCACTCCAAAAAGAAACCTTACACCCCACCCCCATCACCACCCCCACGCCAATACTCTGGACTCTACTTTCTGTCTCTATGAATTTGCATGTTCTTGTTATTTCATATAAGTGAGATCATTATTGGTATAATAACTTTTCTGACTTGAAAAAAGGCAATAAGACTTTAATGGATTAATATAGAGCCCCAGCAACTGAGTCAGGAACAAACTGAGCCTCTGTGTAGTCTTGGGAGTCAGGAGATGGGGATTTTGGTAAGGGGAAATATTTGCTCTTTTGGTTCTTCTTGCCTTTCTTACTTTCTCTGCCTCTCTCTCAAATCCATGTCCTCCCTGCATCTCCCCAAATCCACACAAACACTGGCACACACACATTCAAACGGATGCATTTCAATCCAGCATGATTTCCAGTCAGATTTCATTTTTAAGCAGCTACTGTACCTCCCTTCTCATTTTCTCACCTTTCTCTTGCACTTTCCAGGCAGTCAATTTACATGCAAAAAAAAATTAATAAAAGCACAAAATGCAAGTGACTCCCTTTGAGGCTTTAAATTTTTTCATGAATATACTTATAGCCCACTTCATTCCCTAAAGGATTTGAGGTGCTTAGAAAAACACACACAATAAAAAGACAGAAATTCGAGTGTTAACGGAATTGGGGAGAAGGGAAAATAAGTCTAGGAGCATTCTGGTTAGCACTTGGGCAGGGCAAATCCGCTCCGTCTGAAAACATGCTCATCTCTTCTCTCCTCTTGGGAGGTGTTGCTAGAACATTCAAAAGGCTGCTTCCTGTGCAGCTGATCCGTTTCCCCACATTCCCAAGCTGCCTCTCCAATGGGAACGCTCCACATGGGCCTAACTGTATACACGCAGCCTGAGGAAGTTGGTACCTGTCCGAGTCACAGACCTCAGCTGGGCGGGTCCTTTAAGGCTTATCTAGGGCAGCCTTCTCTCAGCCTGTCTAGTTCCTCCCAGTACGGCACACTGCTCACTGTCCTTCCTCAGCTTTCCTGCTCCAGCTGTACAAATTCTTAAATTACTTGGGAAATGTCCTGGCTGTGTGAAATCATTATGTTCTCATCCATTATGTTCTAATAGTTAAGCAGTTTCAAAATTCTCAAGTACTGTTTCATGGCACCAAACGAGGTGGACATCAATTCTGACCCAGGGCGAGAGTCACAAATTCCATGGCTGAAGCTTAAGCTGTGTAACTTATTATATAAATCTTTCCACCAGTCAGTCCCCCAAACAGGAGTGTTGCTTCCTGGTCTCCCATAGTGATTTTTAAAATTTCACTCAAACATTAGTATCCAGATAAGACTAAAGGCAAATCCAAAAGAATGGAGCTTGGTGACGACCAAAGCTGTTGCGGTCTGTGGTGGGCCCTGCATCAGCCAAATGTTTACCCAGTTCTCGGTCACAGCAGCCTAGGGGGACAGACCAAATGGCCCCTGCTGCAGCTGGGTTTCCGTTTTGATACTAATGTGAACACAGCTGCTTGGCTTCATTTCTGTTCACTGATTTTCTGACATACTTCATCCTTCCCTAAACCAACCACCCTCAGAGGCATCATAACTTCCTCTCTTCCCTCCATGAGTCACTTAAAAGCACACTGGTGGTTTCCAGGACTTCCTCGATGTCCTTCTAGAGGTGTTTAGTGTAATCTCACAGGCTCTCCCTGGATGAGGTTTTACAGATCTCCTCACTAGGCTTTAATCCAATTCCACAAACTAGTACTAGAGGTGGTAGAGATGGTGGTTGTGGACTCTGGTACTAGACTGGATCCAAATCCCAGCCTTGCTTTGTGACCTCCAGCAAGTTATCTAACCTCTTTGTGCCTTGTTTTTCTTATCTGAGAAATGGGGATGATAATAATGCAACCTACCTCTTTGGGCTATTATGATAATTAAATGAGTTACTAATTGTGTTGGCCCTAGAGAAGTGCCTGGCACACCTAATAAGTGATCAATAAATTATTGGCAGAACTCCTGCCTACCCCAAGCCAGGCACTGTCAGGCTTTGGAGAGATAAAAATAAATAAAACAGCTGAGCAGGTGTAGCTCAGTGGTTGACCACCTGCCTTGCAAATACGAGGTCCTGGGTTCAATAGCTGGTACCTCAAAATAATAATAATAATAATAAAACACAGATTCTGCTTTCAAGAGGTTTGTTCAGAGGAAAACACAAAATAATATACAAAGAAAAGTAGCAACACTACATATTCTTGTCCTGAACATTTTTTAGCAAGATAGTATGGAATATGTCATTTTTGTGTTCCATATGGAAACCTGTCGCTATAGTATTACAACTATCATGCTTTCATCTAGAATTTATTAAATACCAACATCTCCTTAATTCAGCAAACATTTATGGAGCACCTGCTATGCTCTAGACACTATACTAGGCACTTAGAATACAAACGTGCCTCTTCTAGAGACTTCAGTGAAGACATGCATTGCTTTTCAGTGCTTTTGGATGTCAGATCGGTGCTTCTTTTGACTAA
This sequence comes from Cabassous unicinctus, assembly GCA_029593785.1. Lineage (NCBI taxonomy): Eukaryota > Metazoa > Chordata > Mammalia > Cingulata > Chlamyphoridae > Cabassous > Cabassous unicinctus. The sequence goes on along the minus strand of JAQZBX010046511.1, from coordinate 7,080 downwards.
GGCACCATGCTGACACTGACTGTGGTAGCCAGCTTCCAAGATGGTATCCGTGCCCTGTGTAGTCTCCTCCCACACTTAATAGGGATGTACTGTAACACTAGGATATTCCAGAAAGGGAAGAGTGGAACTTCTGAGGGTTGATCATAAAAGACGTTGCAGCCTCCTCCTTGCTCTTTGACCAGTTGCTCTCAGGTGAGACAGCTGATGTGTCATGAGGAACAAGAACTGAGACCTTCCACCAACAGCCAGAATCATGTGGCAGCTGTGAGAGGGAGCCCTCTCAGAAGTGGATCCTTCAGCCCCAGCCAAGCCTGAGGTGACTGCAGCCTGCAAGAGACCTCTGACTCAGAACCACTCAACTAGGCCACTTTCAAGCTCCCAACCTGCATGAGATAATAAGTGTTTACTGTTTTTGTAAGTCACTAAGTTTGGGGGTAGGGTAGTTTGTTACGCAGCAATAGATAACTAAAACCATGAGAGGGCCTGGCTTTCTTGCGGCTACCCAAATGTAAACTGAGTTTCCCTAGTGCACCTCAGCCCATGGGTACAGAAAGGAACACTGCAAGAGCAGTATTCAAATTTCACTGACTTTCGCCTTTTCTGCTGAAGCAAGAGCTGTAACTGCAGTCTTCTGTGAATTAACCATCTTCCCACCCCTACAGGGGAAAAAAAAGTATTTTTGAGAATCGGAGAAGGGGGATAGATTTCACATATATTTATGAACAAGACTGCTCTCTCTCTGGGTGCTTGACCAAAGAACTGGTCACCATATTCTTCATTGATCCAGGCCTTGTTACTGAGTCAGACTCGACATGGCTGCAGTCAGCTCAAGGCTTACATAATATCAGTTTGGTGACCCAAAGGAGGGAGAGAACTTCCTGTTTTAGAAGACATAACTCCCAGGGAAAGGCTGTGATTGGTTGGGGTTGGGTCCCATGTCCACCTCTTGAATAAGCTGTAATGAAGAGGAAGGTGGGGTTCTGGGATAGGCAGCCCCACTAGGATCACATGGTGCTCCCCAGAGGGAAGAGACATGTGCTAACCTCAAAAGAGAGGGAAGGGATGCTAGAAGATAAAGACAACATTTTCCTGCTGTGTTCCAGTTTCCCGACCTGCCCTGACATCCTGCTCTGACCTCCAGCGGTGGACCCAGCAATCATGGCCATTCAAGGTCATGTCCCTGCCTCTCAGGAGCTTGCCATCTCCAGAGCCAGGTTCATCTGCACTGTCTTCTTTGACTCATTAAACCTGCTCTTTCTTCAGACTCAAGTTCAAGAAACAGACTGTCAGGACTTTTGCACCTCTTTTGACATCTCTCTTCTGAATTTCCCTAAACGAACTCTGAGCTACTGTTCACTGCACCCCAATCTCTGTCCCCAGTCTTCAATAATCATGCCCACATCAAGTACTTAAAAACATAGACTTGTCGCCTCCAACTTGTTCCCCAGCTTTATAAATCCAGCTGTGGCCATTTGAGGGCAAGGTGCTTTGGATCCAGGTGTTATAGCTTTTTTTTTTTTAAGATTTTTATTTTTATTTTTTAAATCCCCCCCACCCCTTGCTGCTTGTGCTCACTGTGTCCTCTTGCTGTGCATTCTTCTGTGTCTGCTTGTCTCCCTTTGTTGCATCATCTTGCTGCACCAGCTCACCACGCCGCGTGGGCCAGCTTGCCTTTACCAGGAGGCCTCATGAATCGAACCCAGGGCCTCCCATGTGGTAAATGGGAGCCTAACCACTTGAGCCACAGCCACTTCCCCAGGTGTTATAGCTTTATATATTGTAGGGATGGCAGCCCTCCTTCCCTTCCTGCCTGTCTCTTCTCACTTTGTATGAACAACAGACAATTGCTCTCTTTGTGACCAGAGGATCTTCTCTGCTGGCAACAGCCCTCATGGGTCCTTTGGCTGCTGCCGATAACCCCTGAGGACTGTATCTAGAAACTAATTCATCCTCATGGGATGTGACACTTCACCAGTGTCTGGCCAGACACATGACAGTGTTCTCTGCACAAGAAATGCCGTGCCTGTCTTCCTCAGGCTGCCAAGTAGATTTGCATCATTCTGTGGAAGGTCAGGGGGTTCTCTGAGGAGCAGGATGCCATGGTGAACAGGTTCTAACTGCACAAGGTCGTCATCCCTTCAGACAACCAAAGGGAAGAGCGTTGCAGTCTTGGACCTTCGAAAGAAGGTCACCCCACGGGGCTCCTTCCTCTCTCTGAACGTCTCTTTCTGTCCTCCGATTCCCCTTTTTCCAGGCAGCTGCCTTTATCATGTCCTCTGGGCCAGGGTTCTCTACCCTTCCCTCAGGAAACTCTCCCTCTCCCCACAGGAGGAAGTCCTTTCTCCTGTCTTACTGACTCAGGCTCAGAGTGCAGCCTTCTGCCAGAGGAGGCCCCTTTGTGAGGTGCTGAAGCTCTGGGGTGACAGGTGGCCATAGGTGGGGGATCCCCTTTCAGTTTAGGCTCCTCACCAGCCACAGGTGTGACAGATTTGCTCACCACTTTTCCCAAAAACTCAGCAAATCACTCCAAGATGAACCTTGGCTTTTCTTGGGACCACACTCTCTAGTGTCATTTAAGGAAAGGAATCTCTGCTCATTAGTTTGGCTTGATGAAAGAGTTAATCATTCTCTTCAGTTCAGGGCAACCCACCATCAAGGGTCACTATGATTTCTCTCCCTTTTCATCTTTTTCCTTCCTCATCAGTCTCCTGGTGCCCTCTCCTCATAGCTACCCACTCAAGGGTTTGCTGCCCATTTTTTAATAGTTCTGGATCCTTGTCAAGTAAACGGAGTTATTTTGTTTTGTGCTTTTAATTTACATAAATGGTGTATTACTCTCCATATCATTGTATTTCTCATTTTTTCACTCTACTGTTGTTCCTCGTGTTAATATGATTTTATTCTCTCCCCTTTTGAACCATAAGCTCCCACACTGTCTCGGATTTGACTCCTTCCTGGGTCTGCCTTACATTACAAAAGCCTAAGAAAGTAGCCCTCCTCCACCTCAGGACCGGTCTGATTAGATTGTTTTGCATTCCACATCTCTCCACAGGCCTCCCAAGGAAAGGGGGCTTTCCTGACCACACCACTTAAAAATGCACCAAAGTCCTGGTAAATGATGCAGTGAGGACGCAAGCAGCCATATGCAGAATGTGTGGATTCTGTAGGACAAGTGACCTTATTTCTTAAACAAATAAATGTCATAAAAGAAGGCAATAGATTAAAAGATACTTGAGGCATATTAATCAGTTGCAACGTGGGAACTTTGTTTAGATTATGTGTGAAAAAGCCAACTGTAAAAAGACATTTTTAAAAGAGGAATTTTAAACACAGCCTGGGTATTAGACGAGATTAAAGAGTTATCAACTTTGTTATGTATGATAATGGTATTATGGATATGGTTTTAAAATCTTGATAGAGACTTGATATGGTGGAGATTCATATAAAAGCATTTATTGGTGAAATGGTATGATGCCTGGTATTGCTTTAAAATAGTCTGGAGTAGGGGTGGGCAAACTTTCTCCATAAGGGCCAGATAGTAAATATTTTAGGTGTCACAGGCCACAAGTATCTGTTGCAATTGCTCATCTCAACCATTGTAGGCTGAAAGCAGCCATAGACAATACATAAACAAATAGACACGTTGCGTTACAATAACACTTTATTTACAAAAACGGGCAGCAGATTGGATTTAGAGCAGGGGGCCATAGTTTGCCAACTCCAGCTCTAGGGCAGAAAAAGGGAAGGAGTAGGTTGAAGGAAAAGATTAACAAGTGTTGATAAGTGTTGAGGAGGGATGACTGACATGTGGAGGTTTGTTACACTATTTTTTCTACTTTTGGATATGTTTGAATATTTCAAATAAAAATTAAAACAAATTAAAAAATAAACAAACAAAAATAAACAAATAAAGAAACAAAAACACCAAGTGTGCTGAAGTCCTGACTAGATCTTTCTGCAGGGAAAGAGAGCTATCTGCCTTTGCCCCCACTCCTTATCGCCCTGACTTCCTTTACTTTCGCCTATCTTTTTCTCAGATCTGTTTCACACACACACTCACACACTCACACTTTCACTTTGATATGTTTTTTTAATCAAAATGAACTTCCTAGACAGCTCAGAGATGCTGAGGAATGCAGCAAATCCTTCTGATGGGGTCTCATATTATTTCCCAGGAAACTCACAGGCCTGTTTCCTTTCAGAGCATTATACCCTTGTAAACACTTTTCCTAAAATGGAGATTCCAGGCCTCAGGGCTTGAAGCACACCATTAACAGGGAAGCATTGTTGTTTTTTCTTATTTCTCAGCAGGAAATAGGAATGTCCCAGGCAGGATTAGAAAATTACCAGACAGCTCTGGAGAAGGGCTGGGAACTTCTGAAAGTTGGAATCTGGTCAGAACATCTGGGAGCTCAAAGAAAGAAATGTTAAGCTATTCATCAGACACCATAAATTTTCTTAAAAGTGGATAATTATGAGGCAGAGCAAAGACAGTGGGGAATGTTGTAAGAGGAAAGGAATTACATATATCTCACTTGCAACTCCCTGAATGTGTAGATAGAGCACGCGTGTCAGTTCAAATTGTGGGCAGAAGATCACTGAAGAAAGAATAGCCATTGACCCTTGGTTTTCAAGATCCTTCAGAGGTGACCGGGGCATCTGCATGAGTTGGCCCTTACCTACCTTTCCCCTGCGGGAACTGGATGTTCTCTGTCTGTCCTCCATCAGTGTCAGCCCCCACTCCCCCCCCACCTTCCGTACCTCTGCCCTTACCTGGAAGCATCTCCCTCTTTCCCATCACTTACCCAAACCCCACCCTTCATTTGAGTTCCAGCTCTTATGAGGGGGAAGACTTCCTGATAATCCCAGCTCCTGGTAGCTTCTCTTTCTTCTCATCTTCTCCTGCACATTCTGATGGTACCAACTCCTAACACTTAAGTGTATATTGCCCTGGGTACCACCTCAAGTAAGTAATGCTGGCTGCTGTAACAGATAAACCCCACATTCTCAGTGGGAAAAAGTTATTTTCACACATGTCACAATACAATGTGGATGTTCCTGGCTGGGTAGCATTCTATATGATCATTCTAGACCCCCCAAGCTCCCTCCATTTTGTGGCTCCAATTTTTTCTCAGTCCATGGAGAAAATTTGGTTGGTAGATGAGGAGAGAGAGTATGAGGAAGGTGCACACACTTCTTTTGCACAACATTATGTCTGCAAGATTTATCCATATTGTGGTGTGTTGCTGTGGTTTGTTTTTTTCATTGCTGTATAATACTCCATTGCATGAACACACCACAATTTACTTATCCGTTCTACTGCTGATCAACATTTGGATTGTTTTCATTTCTTTTTTATTTTATCAATAAATCTATCATGAACATGTCTTTTTGTGCACATGTGTACTCATTTCTATAAGATATGCACCTAGGAGTGGAACTGCTGGGTCTTAGGCTATGCATACAAAAAGCTTTAGTAGATGTTGTTAAATAGTTTTCCAAAGTAGCTATACAAATTTACATGCCCACCGACTTTGCATGAGGGTTCTTTTTGCTCCACATCCTTGTCAACACTTTCTCTTGTCTGTTTTTTGTTTTGTTTTGTTTTCATTTAGCCATCCTGGTGTGAGTATATTAGTATCTCATTGTGGTTTTAATTTGCACTTCCCTGATGACTACCATTATTGAGCACTTTTTCATAAGTGCCTTGGCTACTTCCGTGTTCTATTTTGAGAATTTCCTGTCAAAGTTTCTGACCTACTTGTCTACTGGGTAATATGTCTTTTTCTTATTGATTTGAAGAAGCCCTTCATATAATCTGGATATGAATTATTTTTCAGTTATATACATTGCAATTATATTCCCACACTTTGCAGCTTGCTTTTTCACTTCCTTCCTGGTGCTTTTTGAGAAACACAAGTTTTATATTTTAATGAAATCTGGTGCATCAATCTTTTCTTTTATGGTTAGCAATTTTTGTTTACTGTTAAAGACATCTTTGCCTATTCCAAAGTCATGAAGGTATTCTTCTATGTCATCTTTGCTATCTTGTAGAGACCTTGCTCTGCCTTTGACATTTAAGTCTATGATTTATCTGTAATTTATTTATATATTTTTTTGTCTTACAATGTAATGGTCAAGGTTCATTGTTTCCTATGTAAATATCCAATGGATAAACACCATTTACTGAAAAGACCATTCTTTCCCCCACTGCACTACAGTGGCAACTTTGTTGAACATCTTGTGATTATTATACATATATGAGTCTATTTTGTCATTCTATTTTATTTTTTGGTCATTTGTCTATCCTTTCACTGATACCACATAGTTTTAGATATGGTAGCCTGAAAATCAGTAGTTTACATCCTCTTAGTTCTTCTTTAAGATAGCCTTTACTGGTCAGAATAGCAAACTTTCCATTTCAGAATTTGCTTGCCAGTTTTTACACACAGCTTCTGGGATTTTGATTGAAATTGAATTGAATCTATAGATAAATTTGAGGGAAATTAGCAGCTTTACAATATTCTTTCAATCACTGTGCATGCCATATACCTCCTTTTTTTCTCCCTTTAATTCTCTTGGAAATGTTTTGTAGTTTTCTGTATAGAAGTCTTGCACATCTTTTGTTATATTTATTCCTAGGTGATTTTTTGGGGGGTGTTATTCATAATGCAGCTATTTTTTTAAATATCATTTTCAAACTGTTGCTAGAATAAAGAAATACAATGATTTTTTGTATACCGGTGCCATATCTGTAGCAGTTTCATATTATTGATGAATTCCAAAAAGAAATATTGGATTATGTTTGTAAATTGATCTTTTCCTCTGGGCATATTAGAGTGTATTGGGGGAAGCGGATGTGGCTCAGTGGATAGAGCCCCCGTTTACCATATGGGTAGGCCCGGGTTCGCGTCCCGAGGCCTCCTTGTGAGGGCACGCCGGCCTGAGCGGTGCGGTGGGCTGATGCAGCAACCCCACGGCAGGAAGCGGGTGTGGTGCAATGGATAGAGCACCCGTTTACCATATGAGAGGCCCCGGGTTCGCTTCCCGCGCCTCCTTGTGAGGGCAGGCCGGCTCACG
>JAQZBX010046510.1:0-20746 GCA_029593785.1 Cabassous unicinctus | reverse complement strand
CATTACTAGACTAAAATCACAACAAGCCCCCAAAGGTGAAATACAAAGTGTGACCCATGAGGAAGTACGCTATACTCTGAAAGAAATGCATGAATTTTCCAACTTATATAGACAGAAATCAGGGGAATATAGGTGGGAATGGATACTAAGGGTATGGGATAATGGTGGAAGGAATATAAAGTTGGATCAGGCTGAATTTATTGATATGGGCCTACTAAACAGAAATTCTGGATTCAACGCTGTAGCTCGAGGGGTTAGAAAGGGCTCTAACAGTTTGGGTGGCTGACTGAAGCATGGACCAAACAATGGCCTAGCATGTCTGATGTTGAGATGCCCGATTTGCCCTGGTATACAGGAGACAAGGGGATTCAAAGGCTTAGAGAGTTTGGAATGATAGAATGGATTTACCATTTGAGACCTGCCCACCCACCCCAGGAATGCCCAGAGGACACAACTTTAACCAGGACTCTGAGGAATAAATTTGTAAAACTAACTCTATTTCTCTGAAGAGGTCTGTGGTTGCTCTTCTCTGAAGTCCAGATATTACTATAGGGAGGGCTGTAATGGAATTGGAATCCTTAAACATTATGGGGATGATTGGATCTTGGTCCGGTAAAAGTCAAGTATCGGCAGTTAATCGCCAAAGACAAGGTGGGCGTGGCTACTGCAATGAAAGATTCAAAGCAGCACACAGAATAGTCTGAGTCGCATGGAGTTATGGCGTTGGCTAATAGATCATGGGGTACCTAGAAGTGAAATACATGGGCAGTCTACTAAATTTCTTCTGGATCTGTATAAGCAGAAGAGTTCTAGGTTGAGTGAACAAACCCCTAACTCAAATTACAGACACAGAGAATCACGGCCCCTTTATCAATTCCCAGACTTGAGACAGTTTGCAGACCCAGAGCCCCTTGAATGAGGAGAAGGCCAGGTCCCGTTGGGGAAGGATCCTGTTAAACTGCCAAAAATTTATACTGTTAATCTTCCTCCCACCTTTCCCCAGGGAGATCTACGATCTTTTGCCAGAGTAACTGTGCATTGGGGAAAAGGAAATGATCAGACATTTCGGGGATTATTAGACACTGGCTCAGAAGTCACATTAATTCCAGGAGACCCAAAACATCACTGTGGTCCACTAGTCAGAGTAGGGGCTTATGGAGGTCAGGTGATTGATGGAGTTTTAGCTCAGGTCCGTCTCACAGTGGGTCTAGTGGGTCCCCGGACCCATTCTGTGGTTATTTTCCCAGTTCCAGAATGCATAATTGGAATAGATATACTCAGTAACTGGCAGAATCCCCACATTGGATCCCTGACTTGTGGAGTGAGGGCTATTATGGTTGGAAAGGCCAAGTGGAAGCCTCTAGAACTGCCCCTGCCTAGCAAAATAGTAAATCAGAGGCAATACCAGATTCCTAGAGGGATTGCAGAGATTAGTGCCACCATCAAGGATTTAAAGGATGCAGGGTTGGTGATTCCCACCACATCCCCATTCATCTCTCCTATCTGGCCTGTGTAGAAAACAGATGGATCTTGGAGGATGACAGTAGATTATCGTAAACTTAACCAGGTGGTGACTCCAATTGCAGCTGCTGTCCCAGATGTGGTATCATTGCTTGAGCAAATCAACACTTCCCCTGGTACCTGGTATGCAGCTGTTGATCTGGCAAATGCTTTTTTCTCAATTGCCATTAGTAAGGACCACCAGAAGCAGTTTGCTTTCAGCTGGCAAGGCCAGCAGTATACCTTCACTGTCCTGCCTCAGGGGTATATCAACTCTCCAGCCCTATGTCATAATATTGTCCGCAGGGACCTTGATCGTCTCTCCCTCCCACGAGACATCACACTGGTCCGTTATATTGATGATATCATGTTGATAGGACCTACTGAGCAAGAAGTAGCAAAGACTCTAGATTTATTGGTAAGGCATTTGCGTGAGAGAGGATGGGAGATAAATCCAACAAAAATACAGCGTCCTTCCACCTCAGTGAAATTTCTAGGTGTCCAGCGGTGTGGGGCCTGTCGAGATATCCCTTCTAAAGTAAAGGATAAGCTGTTGCACCTGGCCCCTCCTACGACCAAAAAAGAGGCACAATGCTTAGTTGACCTCTTCGGATTTTGGAGACAACACATTCCTCATTTGGGTGTGCTACTCCGGCCCATTTACCGAGTGGCCAGAAAAGCTGCTAGTTTCGATTGGGGACTGGAACAAGAGGAGGCCCTGTGACAGGTCCAGGCTGCTGTGCAAGCTGCACTACCACTTGGACATATGATCCAGCAGATCCAATGGTGCTGGAAGTTTTAGTGGCAAATAGAGATGCTGTCTGGAGCCTTTGGCAGGCCCCTATAGGAGAATCACAATGCAGACCCTTAGGATTTTGGAGCAAAGCCTTGCCATCCTCTGCAGATAACTATTCCCCTTTTGAGAAGCAGCTTTTGGCTTGCTACTGGGCCTTAGTAGAGACTGAATGCTTAACCATGAGCCATCAAGTTACCATGAGATTGAGTTGCCTTTCATGAGCTGGGTATTGTCTGACCCACCAAACCATAAAGTTGGGCGTGCACAGCAGTACTCCATGATAAAGTGGAAGTGGTATATATGAGATAGGGCTCGAGCAGGTCCTGAAGGCACAAGTAACTTACATGAGGAAGTAGCCCAAATGCCCATGGTCACCACCCCTGCCATGTCACCTTCTCTTTCCCAGCCCACAGCTTTGGCCTCTTGGGGAGTCCCTTATAATCAATTGACTGAGGATGAGAAAACTCGGGTCTGGTTTATAGATGGTTCTGCACGATATGCAGGTACCACCCGAAAGTAGACAGCTGCAGCACTGTAGCCCTTTTCTGGGACATCCTTGAAGGATAGCGGTGAGGGCAAATCCTCCCAGTGGGCAGGACTTCAAGCAGTGTTCCTAGTTGTTCATTTTGCTTGGAAGAAGAAACGGCCAGAGGTGCATCTGTACATGAATTCATGGGCTGTTGCCAATGGTTTGGCTGGATGGTCAGGGACTTGGAAGGAACATGATTGGAAAATTGGTGACAAGGAGGTCTGGGGAAGAGCTATGTGGACAGACCTTTCTGAGTGGGCAAAAAACATGAACATATTTGTGTCCCATGTGAATGCTCACCAGAGGGTGACTTCAGCAGAGGAAGAGTTTAATAATCAAGTGGATAAGATGACCATCTCTGTGGCTAATGCTCAGCCTCTTTCCCCAGCCACTCCTGTCATTGCCCAATGGGCTCATGAACAAAGCGGCCATGGAGGTAGGGATGGAGGTTATGCATGGGCTTGGCAACATGGACTTCCCCTCACCAAGGCTGACTTGGCTACAGCCACTGCTGAATGCCCAATCTGCCAGCAGCAGAGACCCACACTCAGTCCCCAATATGGCACCATTCCTCGAGGTGACCGGCCTGCTACCTGGTGGCAGGTTGACTACATTGGGCCACTTCCACCATGAAAGGGGCAGAGATTTGTTTTAATTGGAATAGACACATACCCTGGCTATGGGTTTGCATTTCCGGCACGCAATGCTTCTTCCAAAACTACCATCCGTGGACTTACCGAATGTCTTATCTATCACCATGGCATTCCACACAGCATTGCTTCTGATCAAGGAACCCATTTCACAGCAAATGATGTGTGGGAGTGGGCACATGCCCATGGAATTCACTGGTCTTACCATGTTCCTCATCACCCTGAAGGAACTGGATTGATAGAATGGTGAAATGGCCCTTTGAAGATTCAATTACAGCGCCAACTAGGTGGCAATACCTTGCAGGGCTGGGGCAATGTTCTCCAGGAGGCTGTGTACGCTCTAAATCAGTGTCCAATCTATGGTGCTGTTTCTCCCATAATCAGGATTCATGGGTCCAGGAATTAAGGGATGGAAATGGGAGTGGCACCACTCACTATTACCCCTAGTGACCCACGAGGAAAATTTTTGCTTCCTGTCCCTGCAACCTTAAGCTCTGCTGGTCTACAGGTTTTAGTCCCAAAAGGAGGAGTGCTGCCACCAGGGAACACAACAATGATTCCACTGAACTGGAAGTTAAGACTGCTGCCTGGTCACTTTGGGCTCCTCTTACCTGTGAATCAACAGGCAAAGAAGGGAATTACCCTACTGGCTGGGGGATCCTGACTATCAAGGGGAGATAGGACTACATCTACATAATGAGGGTAGAGAAGAGTTTGCCTGGAATGCAGGAGATCCTCTAGGGCATCTCCTAGTACTGCCATGCCCTGTGATTAAAGTCAATGGAAAATTGCAACAAACCAATTCAAGCAGGACTAACAATGGCCCAGAATCTTCGGTAATGAAAGTTTGGGTTACCCCTCCCGGCAAAGAACCACAGCCAGCTGAAGTGCTTGCTGAAGGTAACGGGAACATGGAATGGGTAGTGGAAGAAGGTAGTGATAAATATGAACTTTGACCACGTGACCAGTTACAGAAACGAGGACTGTAATAGTCATGAACCCTTCTTCCTTGTTTCGTTATGAGTATGATTGTATACGTACACAAAATGAATTTCTTGTTTTCTTCCCCAACCTTTTCCCCTATCATATGAAAAGTTGTATTAATTCTACCTCATAATATTTAAGGATGTCAAGTTTAAGAGTGAATATTACCCAAGGACTTGCACCCTATTCTGTGGGGAATTAATGCGTTTCTGGTTGTACACAGGGGAGTTGAACATTGCTAGGTGGAAATATATATGTATGCTTGTCTGTTATTGTTTTTACTTAGAGGCTAAGAATGGTTTAGGGTAATGTGTATGGCTGCCGAGTTGACAAGGGGTGAACTGTGATGGTTAGGCTAATGTGTCAGGTAATTGTGTCCAGGTGTTAGGTCCAGCAAGCACTGGACTAATTGTAATACAAGAGCATTTATTGACTTCGATCACCAGTGGGTTTACTGCATGGATGGCTGATTACATCTGCATCAATCAGGGAGATTGCATCATCAATGGGTGACGCTTTTATCCAATCAGTTGAATGCCTTAAAAGGGGAAGTGATTTCAACATTCAGAGAGAATTTCATTTCCCAGCTCGTCGTTGGACAGCCAACTTCTCCCAGAAACTCATCAAGGACCTTTCATCGGAGCCCCTGGTTTGCAGCCTGCCTGCAGAACCTGGACTTGTGCATCGCCATGGTCGCATGAGAGACTCTTTTAAAATCTCATATTATTGACGGATATCTCCTGTTGATTCTGTTTCCCAAGAGAACCCTGTCTAATACACTGTCCTAATACAATATTTTTCCCTGTTTTGTACTTTATAAAACTATAATCAAAAATGGCAAATTTTATGTTATATATATTTATATAAACACTTAAAAAGAATTTTAAAAGAAATTAGGGCAATTAAAAAAAAAATGCCAACATCCCCTGCCCCTCTGTAAATCAGTGGCTAAAAGGAGATGGGGAGAGAGGCAAGGTCCTAATAACATTGCTGGTAGTGCCACATCAAACTGGCGTTTCATGTTTAGTTATAGTCAACTAAAACCCTCAGGCTTTTGTCACCACAATTGTGATTGGAGTAGTTCTCCAACTGTTTATCTTAAAAAATCTGATGACTTTTTATTTTGACTATATTTTTCATTATACACCTGTTAGGATATTATAATATAATAAACTTGCATCCAACATTAACAAAATGGAATCATACAGTATGTCCTCTTGTGGCTGGCTTCTGCTTTGTTCAACATTATGTTTGTGATACTCACTCTTCCTTTTCTATGTAGTTTGTAGATGGTTCTTTTACATTGCTATATAATGGTCCATTGTGTGACTATATCATAATGCCAGGGATTATTAACCCATTTTAAGATTGATGGGCATTTGAGTAGTTCCTGGTTTGGGGCTATTACCATCAGTGCTGCTATGAACATTCTAGAACCTGTCCCTTGATGACACATATACATATATCTATTGAGTATATACCAAGGAATGTAATTACTGGATTGTAGGTTATGCATTTGTATTTGTTCAGCTTGGAAAATACTCCTAACAGTTTTCCAAAGTGGTGTTACCAAGCTGTACACCCACCAGCAGTGTTAGAGAATTCCATAAGGCTGTTTTGAGGGTTTTAAAATACAATCATGTTAAAGAATATAGGACAGGACCTGGGAGATAGTAAAGATTAAATAGAAGTTAGTATTCCCAATAGAAATTAATTAATGCTGAGTGTGATTTTCTGCTGCACTATTAGACTCTATGAGGTAAGCATGTCCAGTTTATTGATATATTCCTAGTGCTTAGCAAAACTGTGTTAAAGGGTACGGATGTGGCTCAAGCAATTGGGCGCCCACCTCCCACATGGGAGGTCACAGGTTCAGTTCCCAGTGCCTCCTAAAGAAGAGGAGCAGAAAGATGAGGAAGCCAACCGAGGGAGGGAGGGCAGGAGGGATGAAAATAATTTAAAAAAAAATTTTTTTTTTAAATTTCAATCTTAAAAGAAAAAAAAAAACTGTATTAAATAGCCAAAGGAATACATTGATGGTAAGCAAACTCCTGATGTCTTCAACTTGCATTTACTTTCCTTTTCCCAGTCTCTGTACCAGCTAACAGAATAAGTAGATACTGGGGGATCTCTGAAATTTGTGTGGGCATCACTGAGAAAGTAGTTTCTTTAATCTCAGCAAGGCAGCAAAATTAAAACAAAGTACAATGGTGTATTTGCATATAACGGCTCTTTCTAGAACAGAGAATACTCGGGTTGTATTTTTTCCAGCAACATTTAAAGAAAGATAGTTCCAGTTGCCAGGATCATCAAACCACAAGAAATACCATGCTTTAAACCTTGCCCAGGGAAAGATTCCATTTCCTTTTGCAGGGGATTAAGAAGTGAAACTCAGGCCACATAGCAGCAAGAAATGCTAATCTTCAGTACTTGGTTACCTTTTTATCCGAGGGCTCAGGCCTATTAACCAATTCTTCCTAATTGTTTGTTAGTCATTATTCCTATTAGGGCCGATGAGTCACTGGTTGAGCTGCTTGATTCGAAGCTTTAGAAGGCAAAGTCAATTCCAGGCAAATAGTCATGGGGAACCTACTTGGGGAAGGCTTGATAAATCAAAGCTCTTGGCTAGACCCAGAGCTCTTCAGAAGTTGGCCTGATTCTAATGGGATGGTCTCTTAGCCTCTCTAAACCTCCAGTTTCCCATCTAAAATAGGGCAAATGATGGGATTTCCCTTATGAAGTTTTTGGGAGAAATCATTCGTTGATTCAACCAATATTTATTTTGTACCATATACCAGGTTCAGTCGGTGTCAGGCAATTAATAAGCATTTATTAAATGTCAAACATATATCAGCTATTTTTACTGTCAAGTCTTAATTATCTGCATATCAACTATCCACCTTGTGGGCTGGCTTTCTGCTCCCACTTTACAGCATCACTCCTCCCCACAAGCAAAACCGCCTGCCCAAGGTCTAGCACTGGTGCCCACCCAGCTCCTCATGCCGTCAGTCATTCCATGGTCACAGAATGCAAATTGATTTTTATCACCAGCCTAAGTGCCTCATGATTTAAAAAGCAAATATGCCACTTTTCAAAGTTGCCGAACAGAGTTTTGGAGATTAACTATCATTTTGATTATCTGCCTCACTTCCCCCCTTCCATTAGCTAAGAAACATTAGTGGGCAGATCACTAGACATATCTGAAAGTAGGCAGATTCGTTTTTATGTAGAGAATCTCTCTCATTCCCTCCTACTCCCTCAGACCCCAGCTCCCCTGCTGCCTGGACTCTGCATTCAATCATCAGTGCAAAAACATTTCCAAATGCTTTTTTTTTTCCCTGATAGAGAAGTTCTCAAATTCTCTCGCAACCTTATTCAGATGGTTAAGGAACAAATATTAAATTAAGACTGGCAGAGGAACAAAAGGAAGTCATAGATGCAAGAGAATGGTACAGAAGAGAATATTCATCTCTGTAGCCAGGCTACTAGGGTTCAAATCCCGGCTGCTCCATTTTAAGGTTGCCAAATAAAATTCACCCTGATTGAGAGTTGTTTTAAAGATTGTATGAGTTAATAATTGCTAAGCATTTAGAACACGCCTGGAATGTAGTAGGCACTACATAAGTATTTATTAGGTTAAAAAAAAAAAAAAGGCTACAACACTTCTGGTTTTTAAAAAGGGATTTAAATAGACCTTGCTTGTTGTACAAGTTTCAGTGATAAACATTTATTGTCCAGGTTTTCTTCAGGACTAAGAAACCAAATCTATCCCTTCTCCATAGTGTTTGATAATAAACACTTTTGAGTCAGCAGCATTTAGCTCAGGGAGTTTCTTTAATCATTAGACAGAATTTTTATGCCTAAAACACTCCTGATATGGGTCCACTCAAATTGCTCCATGGGTTATAACAGAGCAGCAGACCCAATTGCAGATGACTGGGGCTGAACAATCTGCAGAAGCCAGCCATGTGCACAGTAATTCAGAAAGGGCAGAGAAACCGGATCCAGGGGGGAAATCACGGGCAGTTAATGAGAATCAGATGCAGTATATAATTCAGACCGCAGTGCACATCCTGATCTCTAGGCACAGGGAATTACCTCCATAAACAGAGCAGCCTTGATTTTATGCAGCAGTTTCATCTACCCAAAGAATCCCAAAAGCTTTCCAAAAGAATGATTTCGTTACTGGTAGCTCAGTGATGTGGAAGGCAAACAGGGGAAATGTTGTGTTCATAACTCAGGCACAGAGCCTTCATTAGAATCCATTCCATCCAGTATTGGCTAACTTGACTGGGATGCCAGGTGACCTTTTACCAGTATGAAAAATATACTTTTTGAAGTTTTTCAGATGAAAGCATGCTCATAAAAGAAATCCAAGCATGTACTAAAGAGGCTTTCGGACGTTGACCATGAGCTACAGTAAGAAACTCTTAAAACATATTAGACTTACTATATTGGTATATATACACACATTTATATTTATGTATAACTGAAGTAAAACTTCACAAACTATAATTTACTCTTATTATATGTGATGTGCTTTGATGCTATCTAGTTTACTTTTTCAAAAAAGCTGGTCACTACTCAATATGTTGATTTTACAACCCTAATGAGTAAGTTGTTAAAAGTTGAAACCATTTCACTAAATACAGTGAAGGAGTGTGGAAAACTGCAACACCTTGACACTTCAATTTTCCCACAACATATGGCCCTAGGATAGTCATTTGGCTTTTTTTTTTAGGTCACAAAACTTCTGGGATTTTTCCAGTGTTTTGATGCTGAGATTATATGTATGGCACCTGTGTACAGATAAAGCAAAAATATCTTCATGTGCTGAGACTATTTTGGAATTCTTGCATTGATTGCAAAGTTGGGGCTTAAAGATAGTGTCTTAGTCTGCCTGAGCCGCTACCACAAATAGCATAAACTGGTTTTGGCTTAACAGTGGGAATTTATTGGCTCATGGTTTTGAGATTAGAAGAAGTCCAAAGTCAAGGTATCTGCAAGATTTGTTTTTCTTGGAATGTGTAGTGTTCTGGGGCTGACTGCCAGCAATCCTGGGGTTCCTTGGTTGGTATCTGCCTTTTGTCACTTGGTGAGGTCCTCTGCTTCCATCCATTCTTTCAGTTTGCCTGACTTCTGGCTTCTTCCTGTGGCTTTCTCCAACTCCTAGCTTCCAGTTTCTTCTCTTTATACAGCCTCCAGTAATATAGATTAAGTCCCAACACTGATTCATTGGCCATACCTTAACTAAAAATAACATCTTCAATTGGTCCTGTTTACAACAGGTTCACACCACAGGGATATGGTGTAAGAACATGTTTGTTGGGGCACATAATTCAGCCTAACACAGGTAAGGAGAAAGAATCCATTTTCTCTCAGTATTAAACACAGCTTTGAGTGGCTCTGACTCCAACAGAGTTTTCTTGGTCGCACGTAACAGAACCCTATACACACACACATACACACACAGAGGAAATTATCGGTTCAAGCAGCAGAATAGTCCAGGGGTTGTGTAGCTGGATCCAAAGTCTGAGATGATGTCATAATAACCTGTCTTTCTCCATCTCTGGGTTCTACTTTCTGGCCCATTGGCTTCATTCTTTCCTGGTACAGACAGGATTCCTCCTTGCAGCCAAAGAAAATGCTCATCAGCAGCTCTGGACTTAAATCCTACCATCCAAGTAACCCACAAGAAAGTAGGAGCTTCTTTCCTGACTATCTTAGCAGAAGCCCCAGGTTTCTCATCATCGCAGCTTGGCTCACATGCCCATGCCTGAACCAATGAGTGTGACCAGGGCTATGCGCTGTTCCACTTGGTCAGGTCTGGATCACGTGCCTAACCCTGGGGCATAATGATAGGCCAGACCAACTGTACTGGTCAGGGTTCCCTAGAAAAACAGAACTGACAGTGTGTGAGCATTTATTATAGGAATTGTCTCATGTGACTGTGAGGATTGGCAAGTCCGAATTCTGAAGGCAATGTTGAATTCCCCAGGTGAAGCTGGCTGGCTGAAGTAGAGGCAGAAATTATTCTTTCTGAAGCTGATATTCTTAGTTCTGGCTTTACAACCTCCAACTGATTGCAGAAAGCAATCTCTTTTGTTGATTGTAGAGGCAAACAGCCTTAGATGCAATCAGCCTGCTATAGATGCTAATCTGTCTATGAAACACACTCTCAGTAACAGACCAGTGCTTGCTGGCCAAACAACTGGGCACCATAATCTAGCCCAGGTGACACCTAAAATTAACCATCACACCAACCAAACCATTATTTCTCAAAGGTGAATGGTGAGAATATTTCCAAGAGTGAGATACGAGGATTTTGAGTAGATAAAAGTAGATGGCCATTGCTGACCTTTAGAGAGAGACACCACCAATCCCTACCATGTACTCGGTCTTAAAGTACAAAGAGAAAGCTGGAGCCTCTATCACTTCATTTGAAGAATACTTTTCATAAAGAGAAATACTGACATTCTCCCTTTCCCATCACTTTTAGAAGTTAGAGGCCGTGGCAGGGGATTCTCCTAGTTTTCAAATGGAAAACTTAATGTGCCATGAACTTCTGGTCAAAAACCCTCTTTGGGCCTATTAGAAATCATCTCCCTAGCTTTACACCCACGGTTTGTAATGTTGTAATTGCCTCCTTGGTTGTACTGCAGCTGCCGTTGCAAACAAAGTTTAAACCTGCAGGTCACCTTGGATTAACCAATGCAATGTGTGTTCAGCTGATTGGCTGAACTGGGGTCATGTATACTTGCTCTGTCTTGCACTGAAAAGTACACACACACAGAAAAACATACACACAACTTCGACTAAATCTGACAAAAAGGGAGAAAGCAAATTGGAGAAAGATGACACAGGCGTGATTATTTTCCTGCATTTTGCTGAACACCATTTGTCTTATGGGAAGCGATGCAAACAAAGCTGTAGCTTTCAGACTCTGTAAATATTATTGCTATGCATGGGAGGTGATTAACTTGCTGAAACAAAGAAAATGATAGAAAATTAGGAGTAGTTGTGGACTCTTCATACTGGCATATGCCCCTCTCATGCCAGATTATTAGGGCCAGAGTTTGGTGGGGTTTTTTTGTTTTGTTTTGTTTTTAGTTAGTTTGGGTTGGGGGTGGTGGTATTTATTATAGAATAATTAAATTCAAACTGGGAAAAGGCCATCTTGCTGTGATACAGGTACATTCATCACCTTTGAGAAATTGATAGATTTCCTTTGATAACACTTTTCTGCCTTGGATTTAATATATGAAACACAATAATTATCACTTTATAGGTGCCATATATGGTACAAAGGAACTAGTGCGTTTCTCACTGCCTAGAACACTTTTCATTTCCCTTTCTCAGCCTTCAGATCTTGCTTAAATGTCAGACCTTGGTTTCTTAATAATTAAACACACACAAAAAAGTAAAGTTATCTACAATTGAGCAACTCTATTCCTAGGGATCTACAGAAGAAAATGAAAACATATGTCCACAAAAAGACTTGCTGTGAATTTTCACAAGTAGCATTGTGCCTAATAGCCAAAAAACAGAAATGATCCAAATATTTATCAACCAGTAGATGGATTAGCAAAATGTGGTATACCCATACGATGGAATATTATTCAGCCTTAAAGAGGAAAGAAGTACGGATACATGCTACAACATGGATGAACTTCAAAAACATTATGCTAAGCGAAAGAAGTCAAACAAAAAGACCACATACTGTATGATTCCGTTTATATGAAATGTGGGTCATAAATGCAACAACAAGAGGCCTTGTAAAAAGGAAACAGAGGGAGATCTGACAACAGATGAGGAAGAAGGTGATAAAGTGATGGAAGTGGTGGGGGGGGAGGCAATGTGACATGAGACGTGTTCATGAGCCAAGGAATGTGGGGGGCCTCTAGGAGCTAGAAAAGGTAAGGAAAAGGGGTCTCCCCTAGTGTCTTCAAAAGGGATCAGCCCTACCAACACCTTGATTTTAGCTCCACAAGACTCATTTCAGGCTTCTGGCCTCCAGAATGCTCACAGCATGAGCTTGTGCTGTTTTAATTTGTGGTGATTTCTTACAGCAGCAATTGGAAACTAATACACAGGGTTACAAGGGGACTGAAATACATAGGATTGGAACCATTATGATTTGGCAATTGATAGGATACCCAAGGCAAAATAAAATAATAAAATTAAAATAAAATAAAATAAAATAAAGTGAAGGAGGAGTTAAGAATGTATCCAGGGGAGTGGATGCAGTTCAGTGGTTGAACACCTGCTCCTCATGTACAAGGTCCTAGGTTCAATCCCCGGTACCTCCTTAAAAAAAAAAAAAAATTGAAAGGGAAATGTGTGTAGCTCAGTGGTTGAGCACCTGCTCCTCATGTGCAAGGTCCTGGGTTCAATCTCTGGTACCACCTTTTAAAAAAAAAAAAAAAGAATATGTCCAGAATATCACCTCATAACCAGCAGAATGGCTATTATTTTAAAAATTAAATAAATAAATAGACATAACAAGCACTGGTGAGGATGCAGAGAAATGGGAACCTTAGTACATTGTTGGTGGGAATATGGAATGCTGCAGTCCCTGTGGAAAACAGCTTAGTGGTTACTCAAAATGCTAAGTATAGAATTACCATGTGGCCCAGCACTCCCTTTTCTAGGTATATATCCAAAATAATTGAAAGCAGGAATTCAAATAGATATTTGTACACCAATGTTCATAGCAGCACTATTTACAACAGCATAAAAGTAGAAGCAACCCAAATGCCCATCAACAGGTGAATGGAAAAACAAACTGTGGTATAAACATACAATGGAATACTCAGCCTTTAAAAGAAGTGATGTTCTGATACATGCTACTACATTGATGAAACTTGAAGACATCATGTTAAGTGAAATAGGTCAGACACAAAGGGACAGATATTCTATGATTCCACTTTTATGCAATAGTTAGAATATGAAAATTCACAGAGCCAGAAAGTAGAGTACAGGTTACTAGGAAGGAATAGAGTGGGAAAGAAGAGGGGAGGGAGTTAATGCATAATGGATGTAAAGGTTTTGTTTGGGATAAGGGAAAGTTCTGGTAATGGATGATGGTGAGAATAGCACAACATTGTGAATGTGATTAATTCTCACCAAATTGTATGCTTGGAGGTGCTCGAGATAGCAAAGTTTATATTGTTTCTACAAATTTTTTTTAAAAAAAAACTAAAGAGACAATGACAATTAAATTCAATACATGATCCTGGACTGGATCTAATAATAGAGAAAAGGCCCCAAAGGACATTTGTAAAATGGACAGTGTGAAATATTCCCTGCCTGGTGATTGTGAGGACTAAAGAGAATACACGAGAAAACCTGGTACGTATAAGTATTCAACAATTGTTAGAGGAAATAGCTCCACCACTACGTATTTCCACAATCTGGGATTTGTTTCCCAGGCAAGGTATGTTATGAGACTCTTCCCTTCATGCCCCACCCCCACCCCTATCAGTCTATTTGGCAGAATGTAAAATACTAACTGGGGCATCGTTAAAATACTACCACCAGCTAAGGTTTAAATGGACTGCAGATTCAGGGCCCGGTGCAAAGTGCCTGTATTGACAGCAGAGGAAGACACAGGTTAATGCAGCTGTTCGATACTTTCTAATTGAGTAAAGCCTCATTAATTCGGACAGAGGCTCAACTGAAGTTTATCTTTTCCTCTTTTTAAAGAGAAGGCATTTGGGACACAAATGAATAGTTTAACAAGATTTCCAGAGGGAATATTTAAACTGCTTAGAAAAGCAAACTGCTTTTAATCTCCTTCAAACACTTGAGAAGCACCATTTGCAGGCCCAACAGATAATGTGAATTGAAACCATACCTAACTTTTTATGAAACAAGCAACTTGGGGCAGATCAGGGAATTTTATAGCCTGGTTCTATTTCCTGAAAATGATGAAACTGTTTCCTTTAAAATGTTTCGTCATTCCGACCTTCCACTAATTCCAACTGGCCTTTCCTCTAGCAAGGAGTCTGAACAACTAAGGTTTGATTGGTTTCTCCAAAGTTGCTTCCCCCTTCCCCACCAGCTATCCTTGTCATGCCGGGCAAAAAACCAGGGCTGCTCATCAGTGTCATCCCCTCCCCCATTGCCTACGGACTGAACAGCCCATCGACTTTCTTCCATTTCCACCTTCAAAACTTTAGTCCTTGTTATCTTCACTTCTTCCCTGGACAACTGCAACAATTCCTTCTCTGGTTTCTTGAATCCATTCTGGTTCCTCTTCAGCTCACCCTTTGACAACTGTCAGGGAGAGCTATTCAAAATACGGTGGTCTCTGGAGTCACATTCGATGGGATTATCAGCTATGGGGGCCTTAGCTCATCCTGTAACCTCTCTCAACCTCAGTGCCCTAATCTACTAAAGTGGAGCCAATGGCTCCTGCTTAAGGCTTAAGGTGAGGACTGAGTGAAAGTGAAATGCTCCCTATAGTTCCTGGTATATAATACCTGCTCAGTAAACATTAAGTGCCGTTATTATTACCACCTGGCCAGCCACTTAGGACACTCGCCTCAGTTATATCTGCACATGTTTATTATGCAACACTTACTCATCTATTTACATAAGTGAAGTGCAAAAAGAGGTTTAGACCTTCTTTTCTTTTCCATGATTTTCTAGGCCAACCCAATTAGGAGAAAATGCATGTAGCTTAAATATAAATTTATGAACAGTCTAAATCGCAGATATATAAGCATTTAAAATATGGGTGGATGGACGGTTTCATGATTCTTCCCTTACAGAAGATAATAAAATTCCTTTCCTACTCCTACCAGCCTCTTCCCCCAACTTATCCTTCTACGGCCCACAAAATTAAATTAATTAATTTTTAAAAATCAACTATAAGTGTGAGTGGGCAATTACGCATTCAGAAGGGGACTTTATCAGAATATGAAGAAAGAATTTAATCTTTAGCCGACCAAATAGAAACAAAGGAAAGTCAGAAAGAATGCCACCCCTGAGTCTCCAGAGGAACTCCCTAAGCTCAAATGTATGTATTTTCTATCCAGGAGCTGTTCTAAGAGCTCAAAATATATTCTGAGTTGTGTAATTCAAAAGCAGACTCTCATAACAGTATTTTGTAGGAAAATGTTGTTAACTCAATGTGAGGGAGGGTCTCTTTAAAGTAATGAAACAAATATTTTTAAATAAAATGCTGTTTTTTTTGCTTTCAAATTACCCAGGGCTGGAGTTAGAATTTTAAGGGGCTCTAAGGACTGAAGAGATTGTGATGACCACCCATTCCCCCATCTCATATTTCAAAATAAAAACCTTACAATAAGTGAAATGAAGGCCAAAGTTCTAATTTTCCCAAAAATATTATCATGTTGATTTTCTTGAACTAGCATATATTTCATTCATTCTTAAAATTCTTCTTGAGTGACCATGCTTTGGTGGTGCCTGAGCACAGGCTTAGCTGGCTTACTGGGGAACCCAGCACTGTCATAACCTACACAGCTCAAACTAGTCTGGTACACAATGTTTAGCAAAAGGAGAACTTAGAGACCTGGGTTCAAAGCTCACCTGAGCAGTTTACTGACTGGGTGACTTGGGCTAGTTAGTTTTCTCTGAGCCTCAATCACCTTGGTAGTGACTGAAATACGGTTATGTGCGGATGAGAGCAGGGACACAGTAAGCGGTCCCTAAGTGGTGACTATATAATATTATACAGCTATTTGCAATTAACTCATTACTTATATGTAAATAGTGCCTAAACAAAACACTATTCATTAACTTAAGTAGACTAAAGGGACACTGTATTAGTCACAGTTTTCCTGAGAAATAGTACCGACTAGAGATACATATTTGGAATTGATTCATGCAACCATGCAGTCTGCAAATTGGAAACCCAGATGAAGGTAAGGTGGGATTACCAGGAGAATCTGGCTGGCTGAAGAGATAGAAATTCTTCTTTCTTACTTCTAAAGTTCTCAATTCTGGTTTTAAGACCTCAATTGATTGAATGAGGAGACCCTCCCCTTCATTGCTGAGGGTAATCTCCTTTGTTGATTGTAGATGCAGTCAGCCAGATGCATCTACTGGCTATACATGCAAATCTATCTATGTAATACCCTCACAGTAACAATCAGGCCAGAGTTTGACCAAATAACTGGAAACCATAACCTAGACAAGTTGACACATGAATTTAACCATCACAGGCACACTTACAATTTGCTGAGCATGTTTAGATGACAGAGAACTTTTCAGAAAGTCCACAGATTGCAATTTAGCCGTGTCTAAGTTAAGGTGTTTTGTTTTCTTTTGTTTTGTTTATCCTGAAGTGTGGAGAAACAGAAAGAACAAAGAAGGGAAAAAATTTATATCTCACAGCCTAAGGAAAAAGATGAATAAACACTAACCATGTCAGTAGATTTTAAGTATTTGGGGAATAAGAAATATGCTCATTAAAGGAGTATACTTAACACCTACCATGAAAATCTACATTCCTGAGAATATGAAGGCCTGCAATAGTAGCTCAATATAATTTTCAATTATTTCATGTCACTACCTTGAGGGTGATTTTAAAACAAGGAGATGCTTCCATCTGAGTACCACCACCACCATCCCCCACCCCCATGGCAGTCATTCATTCAACAAACTATTTACTGAGTCTACTAAATGCCAGCCATTGTGTTAGATGAAGACGATAAAATGACCTCATCACATGGCCCTCACTACAAGGAACATTCAGTGTTTGGAGCATGTTTTCGTTTCCCAGGCAGCTTAAAGCACATACCATGAAATGGTTTGCCTTAAATAATGGGAATTTGTTAGCCTACAATTTGAGGTCAAGAAAATGTCCAAATCAAGGCTGGCGATCCTGGGATCCTCTGCCATATGACAAGGCACATGGCAGTGTCTGCTGGTCTCTCCCTTCTCTTCTGGGTTTCGTTGGTTTCATCTTCTTGCTTCTGTGGCTTTTTCTCTCTCTCTGTATTCATTCCATTTATAAAGGACTCCAGTAATAGAATTAAGCCCCATCCTGAATGAGGTGGGTCACACCTTAATTGAAGTAGCCTCATCAAGAGATCCTACTTACAGTGGGTTTATGCCCACAGAACTAGATTAACTTTAAGAATATGTTTTTCTGTGGTACTTACAGCTTCAAACCACAACAGAGGGGGGAAAGAAAAGGTGCCCTTGGGGGTTTTTGCTGAGTCGGTATTATGTGTCTAGCACATTATATATGAGTGGATTTATTATGGACGTCCACCGACAGCACTGAATTGGAAGCTATACAATTCTCTTTTCTCCCCTTCTTGCAATTACCATTTCAAATCATTAACTGAAAAACAACAACAACAACAAACCCTACATTTCTCAAAGTATTTTCTATGTAATCTATTTAAAAAGAGGCCTGTGTTCTTCAATTGCCATGAAAGGCAACGAAAAGCTGAGAATCAATCAAGGTTAAAATGTAATGTAATGTAATATGTGATCTGGATCTGGATCCTGTACTGCAGGAAAAAAAAAATGCAATAATACCCTTATCAATTGACAAAATTTGCATACGGGTGGTAGATTAAATAAGAGAATGGGTCGCTGTTTAATTACCTGAAGCAGATAACTATAGTGCAGTTATGTAAGAGGAAGTCCTTGTTCTTAGGAAACATGCTGAAGAATTTAAGGATAAAGGGGCATGATCAATGCAACTTAATTGTAAACAGTTCAGGAAAAAATACATGTCTAAGACAAACGACAAGATAAATGGGGCAAATTGTTATCAGTTGATGAATCTGAGTAATGGGTACCTGGGAGGGTTATTTTTTTTTTTTTTACTATTCTTATGATTTTTCTTTACACTTGTAATTATTTGCAAATAAAAGTTTAAAATGTTTATAAAAGTCTAAAATGTAGGATCCTCCATAGCACAAAGGTAGGGATGAAATTCCTCATACTCTGCAGCTGGGTGTCATTAAAAATGGTGTCCTGTTGTGACCAGATATTAAAAGTTTGATCTGTCATGGTGAATTTCCACAGATTTGTGCAACAAAATGAAACATTCTCCCAGTCTAGGATTTTATTATCATCCTTGTGAGAATGTATAGTTGGTTAAATATTATTTATTTTGGCTCCAGGTCATTGCAATTTTAGAATGTGTTTTGAAGTCATTTCATCTTTTTGGGCCATCCAAATACTGTTAAGTGTCATTAAAATCTGAAGTAGATCTAAACAGATTTTTGTCCTGAAATTCCTCTAGTCCATTCCCATTTCCACTCATCATCGGGCAATTTTCACTTGAAATCTGAAATCCCTAATGAGCTTAGTTTCTTGATAGTTCAAACAAAACTTTGACTTGAACTAAAGTTTTTCTTGTGGGAGAAATAATTTTATGTAGGCTCAGTTATAAATGGAGGAAATTATTCTTACCTCAGAGGGGATGATGTAAGAGATAATTATCATTTGCAAAAGGCCCCAAGGTCTCTCCATGAAAGGAGCCATTTTGGTGTAACAGACTGTCATTTTTATTATGAGCTCTATTGCATTTCTTTGATGGTATGTAGAGCACAATCATTTTAAATGAGTTGTTTCCTCAGAAGCCTGTGGAGGTGGTTATCCCAGTTTTCTCATCACCCAGATTTAAAAACCTAATTTACTCACACTGGGTCACAGTTAGGGTTCAAATCAATGGAAGGAAGAATGAATAACTTCCCAATCTTATTGCTTCTGCCTTTTCACTGACTTACTAGATGAGCTATTTATTTTGAATTTATGATTTTATTTTAATTATTTTTATGTATTATTTGGTTTAATTTCATTGTCCAAACTACTCCTGCTTCTGCACATCTTTATAATAAATCTATGGCTAAATAAATTCAAGTCTGTCAATATTTGAGCATCTGTGATTGTGTTAGGCACTAAGAAAAAAAATGGTGAACAAAAAGACCCAGTTGCTGATCTCATGAAACTCAAAGCCTATTGAAGAAGAAACACAATAAATAATAACATATATATTTAATTTAAAGTTAGACAAGCAGAGATGAAAGAAAGAATGAGACCTAAGATTATTAGGATGGGCCTGATGTAAATGAATTTCTAATGGATCTTCTCAGTTGTGTTTGTAATGAATATAATCACAGATTTCATCATTGGTAAAAATATTTTAATAACACACTAATTTGTCAGGAACAGTATCTCTAGGCCACATGAAGAGTTCAGCATCATTTTCTTAGCAATGGTTCTTATGTTTTCAGAGTTTCAATATTTTTGAGAATTAGATGATGAAATGAAATGTTAAAACTGAAGAAAAACTGCGAATGCTGAGCCAAAATTGGTTCTTATATACTTGATGGTAAAAATCAAGAGGAAATTAAACACATTTATTAAAAAGAGAAGTACAAAATAAGCAATATTGCAGTAATGGATTTAAGGACAAAATATGACTCATTGCAGTTTCTGGGATAATATTTAGTTCTAATTTATTGAATGCTCTCTATCTGTACATTTATAACTAATACTTATTATTATGTTCTATTTATTGGGTTCATTCTGCAATAAGGACTCATTCGATTTCCTCAAATAATGTGGAGATGTTGTAAGGACATGCAGAAAAGTAAGGCAATGAGTAATAGGCTCTGTGGAGCATGATCTCACAGGGACCCAGGAAATGGAACACAGGTCTATGGTAAGAACAGGACTTCAGAAAGGTTGGGTGGATGGAAGGTTACTCTAGAATAGTGGTTCTCAAAGTGTGGTCCCTGGACCAGCAGGCACACCTGGAAACCTATTAGAAATGCAAATTCTTGGCCTCACTCTATACTTTCTGTACCAGAAACTACTGGTGGGGATGAGCCTGAGTTTTAACAGGCTCTGCAGGTGGCCCTCCAGTGATTCTGATGCATGATCAAGTTTGAGAACCATTGCCCTAGAATTAAGGCAGACCCCTGACCTGGTTACCTGGGGTAGCGACTGGGTTTGAAAACCTTATTCCATTGCCGCAACAGTTACATGACTCAGCTAGCTGGGGTTTCTGCTTTCTCAGTTAACATTTGTTCGTTTTTTTTTCTGTGTCTCAATTCAAACTCCTCTTAAGAAAGGAACTGCTCCTCAAAATTAAAACCTTTTGTACCTCAAAGGAGTTTGTCAAGAAAGTGAAAAGACAGCCTACCCAATGGGAGAAAATATTTGGTAACCATATATCTGATAGGAGCCTAATATCTAGCATATATAAAGAAATCCTATATCTTGAAAATAAAAAGACAAACAACCCATTTAAAAAATGGGCAAGTGATTTGAACAGACACTTCTCCAAAG
>JAQZBX010046509.1:0-20750 GCA_029593785.1 Cabassous unicinctus | reverse complement strand
GCAAAAAAAAAAAAAAAAAAAAGGAAAAAAATTACTGAGATTCCTGCTCGGGTTTATCATTGCCTTTTATTGTTTTTTATATATTTTAGAATTCTGAAAGTTGCAGGAAACTATTAATAATGAAAGTAATTATTTTCCAAAGAAATGCAAATTAATTGTGTGCTGATGTAATGCAAATGATTATTGCTCTGTATTCAGATGCATTTTACACCAATTTGAAAAATGATTCTGTAAATTTTTATCTGCTCTTCTGTGTGGTAATTTGATTTGTCTTCTGAATGAGTTGAAATATCTTCCTGGTTCCCCTACTAATAAATAAGTTAAATAAAATCATTTGCATGTAAAAAAAATAAATAAAATGACCAGTAAAACAATACTTATGTTAATTGACATACAAAGGTAATATAGTGCAGAAGGGCAATAAATGCAGAGTAAAAGCACTACAAAGAAATGAAAGAACTTCCTCTCAATGTACTTTGTGATGTACTTTTTAAAAACAAAGGTATAAGGCACTAAGAAAATGAAGCAAGATACAAAAAGACATCAGATAAGAAATACTCAAAATATAAAGGGATAGAAATCAGGAAAGAATATGAAAAAAAAATAAGGAAAAATCACTCCATAAATGTAATGTAAACTAAAAGAAACACAGTGAATGATAATGCCTTATAAGGAACAGAAGTTGAAAAGAGGAAAAAAACTTCAAGGGAATTTAGCAAACATTGTAAAAGATTCCAGAAAAAGTCTCAAAAGTTAATGATAGATATAGAAGGGCCAATATGTGAATAACTGTAGTGCCTGAAAGAAAAAACCAAAGCAGAGATGTAAAACAAATAGAAAATTTATCACTTTTTTCTAGACATGGAAGGAATTCTTTGAAGCTGCATATTAAATATGCCAACAAAGCACTGACTGAGAATAACTAATGGCAATATATTTTCTAATAAAATTGATGGGCTTTAAAGAAAAAGAAAAAACATTTGTGCATTTAAAGAAAAGCAAGTGGCATAATAGAAAGAACCTTAGAGTCTCATCAAGGTTTTTGAAAACAATGAATTGTGTCAGAGGAAAATGGTGTAATATATTAGTGAAAAGAAACTGTGAGTCATTTGTTTTATACTCAACAAAATTGACTTGCAAGTATAAAAGACATTGAAGTCCAGGTTTTACAATTAGACCATGTGTAATATTGTTCCCATGTTCCCTTCCAGATGAGTGAGCAGAATTCAGTAAAGGAAGTGTTTAGAAAGACATTGGCCTGAGAACAGAGGCTAAGTATTAAATTTAATTTACAGTTATTTGTTCAACTATGACTAAATAAGTATTTTATGAGAGAGGGAGTGACCTTGGTGGAAGCCATTAGGGAGACAGACATGATAATTCATAAAGTTATATATTTGTTTACAGTGCTTATCTGTTTATGTGTTTATTTTATTGATAAATATTAAGAAAAACAACTAGTAGGGGATAAATATTGTTTAATATGATAACATCTAACATTAAAAGTAAAGCCTATTTCTAAAACTCACTCTAAATCTTTAAAACTAAAAACCAGGCTTTCACTAAATTAACTGACTAGAGAATGGTTATAATATCATTTCTTTGGTATTATGCCTTCTTTCATTCTCCAAACACCAGCTCCTCTGAGGTTCAAGCTAAGACCTTCAGGTCATGCATGGTCTTTATAGCTGTCAAAAGTAAGTTCTGCAACACAAACACAAGTTCTGGAATCTCAGGAAACACAGAGTTGAGTGGTGGAGAAAGCTATACATGGTGATCCTACAGAAACCTACAGCCTTCTTCTCCAAGTAATGAGCCATTGGATGGATGGCTAAGCAACCTAGGGGCTTGTATGGAAAGGCTTTCTGTCCCCTGGGGAACAAGTTCTCAGGACATCCTTCACTTCCTGTTTCTGTTTTACCAGCTAGTTCTTGTTTATAATTGCATATTGAAATAAAATAGCAGGTAACCTAGTGTTCCCCTCAGTTTTGCTGAATTTCCTGAAGTGCCAAAAAGAAAGCTAGAAAAGTGATGGATTCCATATGCACTTGTTTCCCTTTGCCTTTCTTCTGACATGCTCCATATTTCCTCTTCTTTGTTTTAATCTCGTTTTACTTCCCAAATCTCTTCTCTTGAACTTAGTACAGGATAATTTCTGGAAACAGACTTGTTCTGGAACAGTGTTGACAGCTTGGGGAGGGAAGGAAGAAAACATTTATGCATGTCTAAGTGCCCTTGTGTAGGAAAACACCTCTGTGGCCTGAGGAAAGTTCACAGGGAGGGGCATGAGTAGTTTGGGGGACAGAGCAGACCTGTCTCACTGGAGCTGTGGGATTATTGAGGAGAAATGACCCCTCAAATGAATGAAGACCCCTGGTCTTCATTCCAGGAGACCAGGCCAGCAGGAGTATGAGAGCCAGTGTGTGAAACAAGCCAATCAGTAACCCCTTCACACAAGTCCTTCAGAAACCCTGCCAGGTCTTGGAAGTTTTTGTGGGGCAGCTGGAGAGCAATCTCTCTCAAATGGGTGCAAATTCAGGTTTTATTCCTAATCCTCAGATTTGGAATTTGGGTAAAGAGAGGAGGCTAGAAGTGTGTTCAAGAATATGCATCCCACTGAACCTCTCCAAGATGCACACTCACACCCCCTTCACCATAAAAAGTGTAGGGACATCTGTGGAATGCACATGCTTTCCTTGGACATACATCTCACAAGTCCATTTTGCTTTGTGAACACAAAATTCTAAATCAAACGATAAAAAATTGCTGCTGAGGAAATGACCCCTACCATCTAGTTTATAATCAGCTGCTGCCTTTTGTGGATGCCCTTTAGAATCAGTGATCAGTTTGAAGAAGACCCCATTCGACTCTTTCCTCTCCTAGGAAATTGTATAGATCAAATATAATGCACATGATTGGATATCCTTATCTGAAGTCAGTGGAAAGAGAAAGAAACCAAAAAGGGAACATTTATATTTTAGACAAAGAATTTCGACCCCACCTCAGCATTAAATGTGGCCACCTCATCTTTTCAGTCATTAGAAAGCTCCACCATCTTTTGCACATTCATGCTGGCAGTTGACCCTGGCAGTTGCCTGTGTAGATTGGAAATATCACTGGGAAATGCATGCACTCACACGCACATTCATAATTACACCACATGTGGATCTCACATAACTCCAAGCAAATAATCTCATAACACTTAAGGAACAGAGCTACAAGGACTGTAGAACCTGTCATAGCTCTTTTCCTGGAAAATCAGTTCCTTTAACTACATCCCAAATCCTCATTCCCACCACAATGCCGGGTACAAGATGGCTTTCCAGACTAAAGCCCACAGAATGCCCTGGATTTGAAATCATCTAGATTTTTTTCCCTCAAAACTGAGTGATTCCATGATATGTACTGTTTTTGCTTGCTCTTGAGGCCACCTGAAATTATATACAAGAAAACACTATGAAAGGTCATGCCATGTAATGTTTGCTCAGATCTTGGTGATTTCAGAAAACCAGGTGTGAAATAGCAGTAAAGTCAGAGACAACAAGAGTAAGTGTGTAGGGTACCTACATGAGTTTTTCCTGTCCATTTGGTGGCAATTACAAAAGTCTTAATCCAAGGAGGATAAATTGTTTCTGAGGAAGAGGCTCCCTATTGTTCAGTTTGTAAACTGTGGCTGCCTCTTGTATTAGGTATTTTCCAACTTTTCTCCTTCCAAAACCTGGTAGCTAACATCTGTAATGTACTTGGTCATGTTTTCATATCTGTACTCAACTGAAAAAGAATTCATCCAAGAAAGGAACATATCTATCTTAGACAAAAACAGGTGACTTTGCCTTGGCATTAGATATGGCCTCCTCATCTACCCTGTCACTCAGAAGCTCCTATAACATGTCCTCCAAGGCAGCTAGGGGACATAGAAACTGTCAGCAAATTGAGGGTGCAGCTCACACATTACTCAGGGAACTTGACTTGAACAAAGATGGGGCTAGAGTGTATGGAAGTTGTTGGTTAACAAGCATGTACTGAGGTGCTACTGAACCTTCTTTTTTCGAAGAAAGGGACCAAGAAGAGTAGCAGGAAAGAAATAAGAAACAGACTTCTTGGTTTTGTAGTTAAAGACAATTCATATTAATGTAAAATAGTCAGCAAATGGTACTGTGGTGCTGTGCTACACTAAGGTTCAATGACAGAATCCTATTTCTCCTCCTGCTCATTTTGAAACCCAGCTAAATTGCCAGTATCTTTTTTATATCATCTAAGACCATTTGTGACAACATTGCATTTTTCTCATATGTTATATAGGATTTTAAAAATTATTGAGGTAACATTTAAATGACAATAAAATTTGCCATTTCAACCATTTTTATGTGTATAATTTAGTGAGATTAATACATTTACCATATTGTGTTACCATCACTACCATCCATTACTAAATATTTTTCATCACCTGTACATAAACTCCATATATAGTACTCCATTCCCCTTGACCCAGTAACTTCACCCTGCTTAGAAGTCTTTCTGAATTTGCTTATTCTAGAAATATAAGTTGAATCATACAATATTTGTCCTTTTGAGTTTATCTTATTTCACTTAGCAGAACGTTTTCATGGTTCTTTCATGTAGTAGCCTGGATCAGAACTTCATTACTTTTTATGGCTGAATAATATTCTATTATTTGTATAGGACACACACTGGTTGTTTCAACTGATTAGCTTTTGTGAATAATACTTCTAGAGTCATTGGTGTGCAAGTAATTGGTTGGGTCTCTATTTTCAATTCTAATATACCTATTAGTGGGGTTGTATGTCATATGGTAATTCTTTAAGTTTTTGAGGAACTGCTATGCTGTTTCCACAGTGCTTGTAAAATTTTTCATTCTTACCAGCAATGTATGAGGGGTCCTATTTATTTACATTCTAACACATGTTATTTTCCTTTTATCTTTTTATATTGGCTGTCTTAGTGTAACTCATCTTCATTTGCATTTCCCTAATGAATAATGACCTTGAATATCTTTTCATATGCTTATACAAGTCCTTTGCTCATTTTTAATTGGGTTGTTTTTCTTTTTGTTGTTGAGTTGTAGGTGTTCTTTATACATACTGGCTATTAAACCTTTACTTGAAATATGATTTGCAACTATTTCTGTAGGTTCTTTTCACCTTCTTGATAATGTCCTTTGTTTGACAAAACTTTTGGCTTTTGATGAAGTTCAATTCAATTTTTGTCATTGTTACACATCCATTTCTTTAGCTCAGTTATTCCACTTGAGGAGTAGGATAGTAAATCAGCCATCACCTATGTCTATGAATGTGTTAATATATGTAAAGTGTGCAGTGTAAATGCTCAGAAAGGTTAATTAAAGGTCCAATGTCCTGCCTGAGATCTCACAACTTAATAAGACTCAGATCTGGATTCACACCTGGGAGTGAAAGCTCAAAAGTCAGCGCCCTCTTCATGAAACACAGCTAGTTTTCCAATAAACAACCACTTTATTTTAATCCTTTCCCAGTTTTGAATGAATCAAAGTTGTGAAAAAATCCTGTTGGTGACTGCCTGAGTGTGGAAGATTGTTCTTCTGAAAGAACTAGTTGCCTGACTGTTCAACGGATAATTTGTGCCCAAAACCTTATGCAATCATATCATCTTGTATTATTTTTAATCTTAAATTGAAGTGTCCCTCAGAAATGGCATAGAGGTTTTGAGCCAGTGCCCATATGGGCAAAATCTATGATAAGGTGGAAGGTTGTATTTGTGCAGTGGATGTGCATTACTGTGATGCAGTGTTGATTTTGGGATGGACATGATGATTCGTGAGGGGTGTAGGGTAGTGGGTGGGTTACAGTGGCCATAGAATTGAAGGGAGGTTTGGGAGAGGAAGCAGGTGAACTCTGGGGATTTACAGGTATGTTGTTAAAACTACAATGTTGGGAATGTTCTTTTGGCAAATACAGCAGGGGAAGTGTTACTGGTTTAGGGTGTTGGATGAGTGGGCATGGGGGCAGGGCACACCTGGGGAAGGCTTCTAGGGAATCTGTGAGTGTTCATCCTGTCATACTGCGTTGTATCAGTGGGTAGAGACCCACACAATAAACGGGAAGGTATTGGACTCCCATGCTGGGAGTGCTGCTGTGTTCTTAAATAGAGGGGTGGAAGTCTCTGAAGAGAAAAGGCAGTGCCTAATAGGGGAGGACAGGCCACTATGTCACATCCTCATTGTTGTTGTAAATAACTATGAATCTTGTTCTTCAAGGCATGAAGCTTGGTGGTTGCCATGGGTCCTGAGGGGAAGGGGAAGGAGGAATAGAATAGAAGGAAAATGGGGCATTTTGGGGGCATTGGAGTTCTTCTACATGATCTTGCAGTGATGGAAACATGCCATGTTAAATTTCATCAAAATTTGTAGAATGGTATGGTCCAAATTGTATACGATAATGTAAATCAATGACCATGGTTAGTAAAAATTCTTCAATATTTTCACATAAATTATAACAAATGTAATAGCCACATGTAAAATGTTATTAATAGGGGAACCAGAAAAAAAGGGGGGGGGCATTATTGTGTATATGGGAATCCACTATATTCTCTACATGACTTTTTTTATAACCTAAGATTTCTTTGAAGATATAATGAGAAAAATAAGACACCGGGGTCATAAATGAAAGAAAACATCAACATATTTGCTAGTAAACAAATCTTACAGTGATGAACGACAAAATGCAAAAATTTTTAAAAAAATTAATTTCAAAACTTTTAATTTTTTTGTATTTGTTATTTTTTAAACTATCATTATTATTTAATTTTCTTATTAATTTTATTCAGTTATTTTGGTGACTTCATTTTTTTAAAGAATTTTTGGATCACAGAAGGGTTACAACTGTGGCAGGGTGTCAGTGATGGGGGATGCATGGGAGGAGGTTCACCGAGGGCATACTATATGGAATTTGAATGAGTTTAAGTGTCACAGTGGAGATCCATACAATAACTGAAAGAATATTGAATTCCCATCCTGGGGAGTCCTCCCACATTCTCTAATGGGAGAGCAAGAATCCCCCAAGTCCAGGGCCAGTGACTAATGAAGGAGGATGGACCATCTCTGGCTCTTAATATTGATGACTGTACTTATGAACCTTTTCTTTTGAAATTGAAACTTAGCTTAGTATTATAGGCTGCCTCAGAGATACCTCCTGAGAGCCTCTTTGTTGCTCAAATGTGACCTATTTTTATGTCAAACTCAGCATATAAATGTATTACCTTCCCCCCTGGTGTGGGACATGACTCTGGGATGAGGCTCTCTAGCACTGAGAGATTACTACCAAGCACCAACTAGCAGTTCAACTGTAAAAATACTTTGACCAAAAAGGGTAAAGGGTAAAGACAAATGAGTTTATATGGTTGAGACTACAAAGTGAGTCGTGAGGTCATTTCAGAGGTTATACTTATGCAAATCTCAGCAAGATCTCTTTGATGGCCACAGGAAATATTGCCTCAAATAACAAGGCTCCTGAGGGCTCTAGAGACATCCAGACACTATAGTGTGGGCTAAAGTTTCAGGATTTTGGCACTCTGCCACTGGGCCCTACTTTGGAATTTATGCTTCCCAGTGTGACAGAGTTGGCCTCAGTTGTGGTTTCCCCACACATGGCTCTTCTGCCAATTCTGTTTGTATCTGTAGTTAGTACTGGAGTTGATAGTTTTATGTCCAAGAAACTTAAACTTTTGGGCTTTCTATGTGCCAATTGGACCCTGAATCTCAACAGAGTTGCAACACCTTCTGTCCTGTTCATTGTACTCACCAAGGACAACTAACAAGGAGAAGATGATGAACAATGACCATCCCAAGGAACAGAGAGAGTCTACAACTACAAGGAAGATAGTCCCATCCATCTGCCCCATGGGATCTAGCCCCATCTCAATTAGAGAAAGAGTGGACATCACCATCCCAGAATCATCAGAATGGAGTAATGAAAGATGGACTAGAGTAGATGTGTTGTTTTTCTACTATAGATCTAATGTGATTCTAGTAATGGAAGAAATTTTATCATTGATGTGGAGAGGGTGGCCACCAGAGGTTCTGAGGGGAGGAAGAAGGAAAAATAGCTCATTGGAATTGTGCTCAATAATGTTGAAATGTCAGATACAGGCCACATTTATCTTGTGTGGGAGAGAATTTAAACTATAATATAAACTATAATCCACACTTAGTGGCTATGCTCCAATATGTGTTCATCATTTCTAACAAATATACCACACTAATGAGGGATGTTGTTAATGTGGGAAAGTCAGGGAAGGGTGTGTGTGGGACATATATGTTTCCTCCAGTTTCAACTAGATGCTGGACCCATCTTCTCTCAAACACAATATCATAGCCAGAGAGGTTCATGCCCTGTCAGTCAGGGACCACTGTCCTAACCAGCAGGAAGAAACTGCAGAAGAATGACCATAACTCCTCGGGACCCTCTTAAAAATAAGGGTATGAACTGTCTTAGGGGGAGGAATTGAGGCAGTTTAGTATAGGGAAATGAGGAGATCAGCCACAGTATGGTCAACAGACAGTGTGGCCATGAGACCATGCAGCATCCTTAACCTTGACCTTGATGTTACAAATTGGGCTCTTTCCTGGGCTGAGGGGAGGCCCTGGATATTCCAAACAGGCATCACCATTGGCCTCCACCATTGGTGGAGTAACCAATAACAGCTTGGGCCCCTCCCCTTAGCTTTAGTAAGTGGAAAAATAATTAATAACTTAAAAGGTGACCATACAAGCCAGAACTTGCTTTCTCTGCCTAGAGTAGCCAACATCAAATTTTGGTGCTTATTTCCATCCTTCTCTCCATTTCTCAGCAAGTGCTGTTCTTTCCTCCATTTCTCAATAAATTCTTTCTACTGACCTAACTAAAAAAGAAAGAAAGGAAAAAAGAGATGCCACAAGCAGGTGCTACACATGCAGCTGTGAAGAGGGTCCAGTGACTTCCACAAATGACAGTCCACTCAGTGAGCAGCAGAATGTCCTCAGGGTACAGGAAGCCTGGATGTGCATTTCTGAAGTCACAGAGCATTACCCCATTAGTAGAAGACCAATATTTTTGTGGTTTCAATCCATAGAATTCTTACTAAAGTATATGTTTTCAAGATGCTCAGTAAAAGAATTATGATATAATGTGGCTGGCAGAATTTTTAGGTGTACATAAAAAATTTAAAATACCAGTAAAGCAAATAAGTCAATTCTTTCCTGCTAGAGGTTATTTCTAAAATAAAGTGTTGAAATGTGGTATGGGCAAAAGTTACTGATGAGTCTTTGGACAATGTGATATGCACAAGTTACTTTAGGGGACCTTGTACATGCCTGATAATAGGAAAGCCAATTGTTGGCAAAATTGTAGGTCCAATTAAAATGACTCTGAACCTATATGATAGGAAATCTAAAGCAATGGAAATAATATAGAAAAAAACACATCTAAAAATAAATGTCACCACTAAAATCAATTCTTAAAAACTAAATATAAAGAAAATAACTTTGAAATCAAATGCCTCATATGAATGATAAAAATCAATGTAAAATCAGCACTAAAATACAATGAGAAACTAAAATTTAATCATCATAAGAATAAAATACTCAAATATAAGTAAGCTGAATTTGAGAAATAAAATGCATTTGATGACATGTAATTGAAAACACCTTTAAAGGTAAATGATTCTGAAAATACATATGCATTTAAAGGTACTATCTAGAGGTGGTAGTATTTCCCTTCCAAAATAAGAGTTTTAATAAGGGGCAGTAATCAATAATCAGATGGAGAAACAAAATAGAGAAGGACAATTGCCATGGAGATAATGAGTGTGAAGACCATTCTTAAGAGTGGATGAAATTCAGAAGCAGAAATACCATGGAAGGAAGCTGCCATAATTTTTAGCATCCATCTTCTTGATGGGATCTAAGTCCCCTCTCAATTAGAAACAAAGTGGGCATCACCATCCCCAAATATTTGTGAATGAACAATGGACTAAAGTAGACATTATTATTCTATTATAGACTTAATAATATTCTGGTAATGGAAGAACTTTTGTTATTGATATAAAGGCAGTGGCCACTGGAGATTCTGAGGGGAGGGAGTGGGAAGAACAGGAGTAACAAGGGGGCATTTTTGGGACTTTGGAATTGTCCTGCATGACATTACAATAACAGATACAGGCCATTATACATTTTGTCACAACCTATAAAATTATGTGGGGCAGAGTGTATAGTATAATGTAAACTCTAGCTCATGGTTAGTAGCAATGCTTCAATATCTGTTTATCAATTATAAAAACTGTAGCACACTAATGAAAGACATTAAGGTGGTAAGGTGTGTGGGTGGGTGGGGCATATGGGAATATCCTATATTTTTCATGTAACATTTGTGTAATCTAAAACTTCTTTAAAAATAAAAAATTGAAAGAAGCAAGCTGCCATAGTTTTAGCATTGCACAGAAATAACAGGAGAGAGACACAGGTTTGTACAGTTGGGAAAGCTACCTTGAATCAAAGTAATATCTGCAATTTAAAGAAAATAATTCATATATAATGAACAGTAGAAAAAATATTCATGCCTAGTTCCATGTAAGAGTAATGAGTACACTAGTACAAATAAATGAAAGCTGTTTATCTTGATATGTTTTATATACTGGAATATACTTTCTCAAAAGTAATATAAATGAAACTATATATGGAAGGCTATCATAAACCAGATAAGAAACCTTAAAAAATGAGTGAGAAGGAGAAAATAAAAAGAGGGACAGAGCTCAGGAAAGAATATTTTAAAAAAGGAAAAATCACTTCATAAATGGATGTAAACTAAAAGAAACACAATGACAAGATAATGCTTTCAGGAAACAGAAGATGATCAAGAGCACAATATTAAAGGTATTAAAGAGAGATTGTAAAAGATTGCAAAGAAGTGCCAACATTGAAAATGGGTCTAGAACATCCAATATATGAGTCACTGGAAAGCCTGAAAGAGAAACCCAAAGCAGAGATGTGAAAAAAATTAAAAAACTATAAGTCAAATTTTTCTTGAAATATAAAAATGTTTTAACTGCTATTTAAAATACACTCTGAGCACGGACTCAGAATGACTAATGGCAAGACATATTTTAGTAAAATTACTGGGGTTTAAAGAAAGAAAAATGCTTTGTGCCTCAAAATAAAGCAAGTGGTTAATGGAAAGAACATTTGAATCTTATCAGTTGTTTTTTTCTAATTGACTTTATTTTTTCTTTTGGTGTACAGTTCTATGTGTTCCCCACCCCCCACCACATGCTATCTGTGTCCATTCACTGGGTGATCTTCTGTGTCTGTTTCTTGCCTTCTCTTTATGTTTTTCCCCTACAGGCTTCACCGGAATTTGATCCTAGTGACCTCCAATATGGGAGAGAGGCACCCTCTCACTTGTGCCACCTCATTTCCTGTTTTCTGGCATGTCTCACCTTGACTTTCCCCTACATCTTTCTTTGGTTGGATCATCATCTTGCTGTGTGGCTCACCATACATCCATGTGGGCCTGGGCTCACTGCATGGGCCTGGCTCACCAACTCACCTTTTTTTTTTAACAAGAGGTCCTGGGGATCGAACCAGGTCCTCCCATATGGTAGATGGATGCCCAAACACTTGAGCCACATCCATTTCCCATCATCAGTGTTTTTAAGGATGCTACTTTGTGTCAGAAGTGAATGCATTAATATGATATTTGTGTAAAGAAACTGTGAGTGATGACCTTTACACTCAGTAAAACCAACCTGTATGTAAAACACGCATTGAAATCCAAGTTATCCTGTTAGACCTTGTTTAAATTGGTCCCATTATCCCTTCCAGATGAGTGAACAGGTGTCAGTAAACAAAATGTCTAGAAAGACTTTGGCATAAGGACTTATGCTAAGTACTAAATATGCAGTCATTTTTTCCACTAATAGGAAATGAGAGAGTGAGTGACCTTGGTAGTAGCCAAAAGGAGAGAGCCTTGTAATCAGTCATTAAGCTCTAAGTTTGTTTATAGTGCTTTTTAATATATATGTTTCTTTTATTGAACTATATTAAGAAAAACAACTACTGGTTGTTAAATATTGTTTACTATAATAAAATCCAATGTTAAATATAAAACCCACTTTATAAACTAACTATTAAGTTTATATAATGAAAAACTAAACTGTCATTAATTTGAGTGATTAGGGAATGGTATATTAGGTGATGAGTATGAGGCATCTCTGTTATTTTAGGATTGTGACTTTTTTCAACCCCCAAACAAAATATATCATTGATGTGGAGGAAGTGGCCACTGGAGGTTCTGAGGGCAGGGAGAGGGAAAAACTGGTTTAATATGGGGGCATTTTCAGGACTTGGGAGTTGTCTTGAATTACATTGCAACAACAGATACAGGCCAGTATATATCTTGCCATAACCTACAGAATTGGGTGGGAGAGGGTGTAGACTACAATATAAACTATAATCCATGCTTAGTGGCAATGCTCCAAAATGTGTTCATCAATTGCAGTGAATGTACTTCACTAATGAAGGATGTTGTCAATGTGGGAAAAGGTGGGAGGTGTGGGGAGCAGTGCATATGGGAATCTCCTATATTTTTTATGTGACATTTGTATAATTTAAGTATCTTTTTAAAAAAAAGTAAAAAGTGGGGGGAAAAAACAAACCCTCCAAACATCAAACAATCCCCAGTGCCTTTGAGGTTCAGGGTGAGGCCTCCAGTTTGCCATCTTTGCAGTGATCAATGGTAGGCTCTGCAACAAAATCATAAGTTCTGGAATCACTGGAGAGGCATAGGGATGGATGGAGGAAGAAGCTCTCTAGCATGGGTTACAGGATGCAGAAGGCACCTCAATCCTGTAGGGGCAACTTTGAGCCCCTAACATCCCCAAGAGTCAGACTCACAGGCATTGATCCCCATTTGCTACTCTCTGCTGAGGGTCTTTTATTTTTGCATAGAATGTCTATGCATATTGCTTGGCTGGACAGCCTTCATGTAAATTTCCCCTGTAGGGTGACACTGATGTAGAGGAATGGGGAGGGGCCTAGGATTCTTGGATTAGAGGCATAATACAACAAACTTGGGGTGCATGATGAGCAGTTGTGAAGGAATAGAGGTTGAAGTAATGACTCTATGTTCCACCCCTACCCTCAACACTGTCCAGTCATGATGTCTGCAATGCAAAAATGGACAGCTTCCTGGTGCTCTTCTTTTTTTCTCTCTAATAATCATTTTTCTTTCTAAAGCCATTACCAACTTTGCCTGTGCCTTTAAATAAAAAAAAAAAAAAACATTCAACTTGATAATGAAAACATAAATGTTCTTACTTTAATATATTCCAACATAAAACATAAAATGATACAAAAGATACTCCTTCTAAAAATATAAAACCAGTTATATTTATTTTAATTAATTCTAAAATTAGATGTAAAAAGGAACATGAGTAACTTATAATCCTACCCCTTTTGCTTATCTCAAGTGATCACTACATTACAGTTTCCATCAGGCTTTGTTTTAACTTGGAATTTACATACATAAAAGGATTCTATAGAACCTCAGTTTGGGAAAGGTACCACGAGGTGACTTGTATACTGAACAGGGCTCAGCAGGGGCAGAGGGCACCCATGGCTTGGTCAGTTCTTAATCAGGCCTCCTGAGTACCCACTGAGATAGGCAACTGGGCCAGGACAGCTACCTGGCTTACATGGGAGGGCACACCAGAGTGTCTCTGTCCTTATTATGGATTGATTCATGGCTTCCACAAAGACATGTCAAGTCCTAATCCCCTGTCCTTTGGTTGGGAACTCATTTATAAATGTGATCTTCAAAGATCCTGTTTGTGAAGGTGAGTCCACCCAGAATCAGGGTGGACCTTCAACCAATATGACTGGAGTCCTTATAAGCAGAGGAAATTGGGACACACTCAGGAGTAGAGAGAAGATGACAGAAGGCCAGGTGACAGAGGCAGGGCCTGAGGTATGGATTGCTGGCAAACTCCCACCAGAATGCTTCTGACTTCAGAGAAATTGATGCTCCCGAAATGTTGATTATGGACATCTAGACTCCCACACTGTGAGACAATAAATTCCTGTTGTTTAAGCCAAGGAGACATTGGTATTTGTTAGAGTAGCCCAGCAAGCTTAGAGTCTTAACTTAAACTTTCCCCAGGAGACCTTAACCTGAGGCAGTCAAGGCCACCCCATACTCTTCACACCTCTCATTACTTAACAGATGAAACTCTCTGTTGACCTTAAAGTCACACATTCAGATGCATAAAGTTTTTTTCAAATGCTTTGTCTCAGTATTCATTTTACATTTTTCAAAAATATTATGTATTCCAAAGAGCTTTGTTTTATATGGATTATATCTATGAATATTTATCTTATTATAAACTTAGACTCTTAGGGTTACCTAAAGACAATCATACACTCAGCCTGCATTTTAGAGAGAGAATGTTGAAATGTAAAAAATAAATTTGAGGACAAAAAGAGAAAAACAACAATTAGCCACAGAGGAACTCTCCCTCTTCCTCCTATCCCCACACCAGTTCAAGAATGTCTGAGAGAAAAGGGGAGATTGAGAGAAACTGTGGGGAAAAAAGATGAGGGAAGAGGTAAAACATCCTTAGGATATTCTAAAATGTCTGCTTAAAGAGTAACCCCCAAAATAATGAAATAATAAAATATATGTCTGGAAATTCAGAGCATGCAATATAGGGAAAGTCCTTCACAAAGTTCAAATTTAAAGGGCTGGCAAATTTTAAAGGAGCAAAAATAGTGAATTAGGAGCAAATGTAGCTCAAGTCATTGAGCACATGCTTCTCTTGAACCAGATCCTGGCTTTGACCCTAGTACCTCCAAAAAACAAAGAAATGAAAAACCAACTCTCATTGGGAGCAGATGTAGCTCAGTGGTTGAGTACCTGCTTCCCATATATGAGGTCCTGGGTTCATTCTCAGGCACCTCCTAAAACAACAGCAAACAGTGCATTAGGAAGCCCTGGGATCAGTCCATCCAAAAAAGCATCAAGTAAATGACAAAACTATCAAAATAAAAATTTTCAGAAAAAATATACTAATCAAAACATACATTAAGGGGA
Organism: Cabassous unicinctus; assembly: GCA_029593785.1. NCBI lineage: Eukaryota > Metazoa > Chordata > Mammalia > Cingulata > Chlamyphoridae > Cabassous > Cabassous unicinctus. The sequence continues at coordinate 5,634 of JAQZBX010046509.1, read as the reverse complement.
TCTTTGTATCATGATTTTTAAAAAAACAAACAAATGAAAATGTGCAAGAGAGGTTTGGGTTACCTTGGTCCTATTCTGCTCATCAGCTTGGTAATGTTTTGAAGATGACAGCTTGTATTTCTGTTACAATAATCTATACCAGAAGGAGCAGAAAGTACCTTATTCTCAATGGTTTTTGGTTGATTATTTTACCTAGATAGTAACTCCCTGTAGGTCTATCTCAAAGGACCTGCATTTATTTTACCTAACTCAGACTCTCCCAGTACTAAGGCTGCTACCTGGAAGGTATTTATCCAAAACATTTAAGGTAAACAGACTAGTTTCTGCCACATGGCTCACAGGATTACAGTTGGGGCAGCAAAAGACTAAGCCAAATGCTTTGGAGGAAGGCTGAGGAATGAGATGCCTTGGCAAATAAGGTCTTTGAAAAGCTGCAAAATATTCCTGGATATCTAGAATCTATGTGCATAAAAGGACTAGGCACATGCATAGAAAATACCTGAAAATGTCCTAAGCTCTCACCTCTGGTTGAATATTAAGATTTGTACAAACATGTCATGTAGGGTTGTGGAGTCTTAAATTGGCTGAGTGTTGAAGCCATGTTCCATTGTATACATGTAGCATATATGCAAGGCCTTTGAAAATTTTGGTTGATTTTAGGCCTATATGGAAATTTCTGCCAATTCACTTTCTGACCACTAAGCTATTGGGACAGAGATTTCAGTGACCATACATGAAAAATTATACTGACTTCACAAAATTAGAGCCAAAAAGGGACTAAACAAACAACTACAACAAGTAGTCAGAACAAACTATGGATTCAGGAAAATCTGATTTCCAGACTGGCCACCTTAAAATATTCAAAGGATGCAGCTTTCAAGGCATACAGTGGAACAAGAATGTCTCCCAAACAAGGGAAAAAAACAATATAAATGATCCTTTAGGAAATACAGATTTTGAACTTACTAGACAAATATTACAAATTACCAATTTTTATGTATTTTTAAAATTTTAAAAAAGATAGATTACATAAACGTTACATAAAAAATATAGGGGATTCTCATATGCCCTTCTCCCTACCCCTCCCACCTTTTCCCACATTAATCACATCCTTTAAAAGTGTGGTACATTTGTTACAATTGATGAACACATTTTGGAGCATTGCCACTAAGCATGGGTTATAGTTTCCATTGTAGTTTACACTCTCTCCTGCTCAATTTTGTAAGTTTTGACAAGATATATAATGGCCTGTATCTGTCATTGCCATTTCATTCAGGACAATTCCCAAGTCTGGAAAATGGCCCCATATTATACAAATTATTCCCTCTCTTCCCCCTCAGAACCTCCAGCGGCCATCACTTCCACATCAATGATGAAAGCTCTTCCATTGCTAGAATCACAATAAGTCTATAGTAGAATACCAGTAAGTCTACTGTAGTCCATCATTCATACCCCAATCCTGAGGATTCTGGGATGATGAGTCCCGCTCCTTCCTTTAATTGAGAGGGGGCTTAGATCCCATGGGGCAGATGGATGGGACTATCTTGCTTGCAGTTTCATACCCTCTCTGTTCTTGGGATGGCCGTTGTCCATCATCATCTCCTTTTTAGTTGTCTTGGATGATTTCAATGAACTGGAGAGTAGGTCTGTTTACATTCAGGGCCCAACTGGCATATGGACAGCCCAAAGATTTACATATACCTATCAACTCTAGTGCTAAGTATAGGTTCAAATAGAAGGGGCCAAAAATCCATATGTAAGGAATCCACAACTGAGTCAAACTCTGACACACTGGGGAGCATAAATTCCACAGTAGGGTTCCCTAGCAAGATGCCAAACCCTGAGCTGTCTGCCCTGCCTATAGAGTCTGGATTTTTCCAGAGCCCTCAGGAGTCCTGATATTTGGGCCAGTGTTTACTTTGGCAGTCAATGAGATCCTGCTTAGATATGCATAAGCACAACTTCTGGAATGACCTCCTGACTCACTTTGAAATCTCTTACCATATAAACTCATTTGTCTTTACCCTTTTCCCGTTTTGGTTGAGGTCTTTTTCCTACTAGCTTTGCTAGCTTCATCCCAAGGAGTCATGTCCCATCCTGGGGGGAATATAATGCATTTATATGGTGAGTTTGACTTAAGAGAGGCTACATTTGAGCAACAAGGAGGCCCTCAGGAGGTAACTCTTATGCACCCTATAATACTATCCTAAGTTTCAATTTCAAAAGTAAAGTTTCATAAGTACAGTCATCACTTTCAAGGTCCTGCCATTGGGCCATCCTCCTTCACTAGTCACTGCCCCTGTACTTGGGGGATTCTTGCTGTCTGTCCCATTAGAGAATGTGCCAGGGCTCCCCAAGAAGGGAATTTGATATTCTTTCACTTATGTTTGAATCTTCACACATTGTGACAATGCCCTATGAACAGTTGAACACATTCATATGCCTTATAAGTATACCCTGGGTGAACCTCCTCCCATGCATCCCCTTTCTGACACCCCACTCCTGTGATCTTCCCCTGCCACAGTTGTAAACTTTCTGTGATTCAAAACTTTTCAAATATGAAGCCAACAATATAACCAAATATTGGAAAATGAAATGATAGTTATAAAAATAACAAAATATAAAACATTTAAAAGTAAATTTGAAATAATAAAAAATAATTTAAATTTTTTTTAAAAAGTTTGCCATTATGTCTTTCATCACTGTAAGATGTGTTGTACTGTGTGTACAGTGACATTTTCCTCCATTTATTCCCCTAGTGTCTTCTCGTTTTCATTTTGTCTTCAAAGAAGCTTTAATTACAGTAAAGTCACATACAGAATATAGGGAATTCCCATGTACCCAACATCTTCCCCCTTTTCTCCTCTCCCCTATTGAAAACATTTACATGTGGATGGTACATTTGTTACAATTGATGTATAAATATTGAAACATTGCTACAAACCATGGTCGATGATTTACATTATGGTTTACATTTGGAACCATATAGTTTCAGAAATTTTGATGAAATTTAAATGGCCTGTATCCATCATTGCAAGATCATGTAGAACAATTCCATCACCCCAAACGTGTCCCTTGTTCTATCTGTTTTATTTCTCCTTCTCCCTCCCCTTGGGACCTAGGGCAACCATCAAGCTCCTACCTCTCTATTTGAGAACATAGCAAGACTCCCCAGGATGGGAGCCCAACACATTCCCACACATTATATGAGTCTCCACCCACTGATACAACACACTATGACAAGATGAGACTCACACACTCCCAAGAAGACTACTTCAGGTGCACCCTGTCCCACATGTTCCAACATCCAACACCCTGAACCAATAACCCTCTCCTGCCATATTTGCCAAAAGAACATTCCCAACATTGTAGTTTCAACCGCATATATGAAAATTCCCAGTGTTCACCTGCTCGCTCCCCCAACCATCCTCCCAGTTCCATGGACAGTTCAACCCACCCTCCCCTCCCTAACCCCTCACAAACCAGCACCACCCAACCCAGTAGCATCACTGCACCACTGTCATTCCCCTCCATGGTGCAATTACTCCCCTCCACCTTAGCATATGTTTTTGTCATATGGGCGTTGGCTCACAACCTTCTTCTCCCCTTCTGTCTCCTGTAAACCTATATTCCAGACTATAGCCCTGTGAGTTTCCTAAATTTGGTTAATTCGTATCAGTGAGGTCATGTAGTGTTTGTCCTTTAGTGCATGGCTTGCTTCACTCAACATAAGGTCTTCAAGTTTCAACCATGCTATCCCATGTATTAACACTGCATTCCTTCTTACATTTGAGTAATATTACATTGTATGAATATAGCACATTTCGTTTATCCATTCATCTGTTAATGGACATTTGGGTTTTTCCAACTTTTGGAAGTAGTGAATAATGCTGCTATAGACATTAGTGTGCATATCTCTGTGTTTGTGTATTTCATGTTGTCATTCAATTCCCTAAGTTCCTCCTGGATTTTTTCTGTTTATCTATTTGTTCTATTTGTCTGATTTCAGCTGTACAATCTTCTGCTTTGCTGATTCTTTCCTCTTCCTGTTCAAATCTGCTGTTATGTGCTTCCAGGGTATTTTTTATTTCTTGCATTATGCCATTTATCACAATCCAGGTCCATTATTTTTTTTATGCATGTTTACAATTTCTTCATTATGTTCCCTCAGTGTCTTCTTAATATCCTTTATCTCTTCTTTCATTTCATTAATTTAATTCATGATATTTGTTTGGACATCCTTGATTAGTTGTTCCCCATTCTGCATCTCATTCTGTTTTTTAGTTTTTTCATTACAATGGGCCATGTATTCCTGTTTCTTAGTATGGCTTGTAATTTTTTATTGTTTCTAGGCATCTGTTTATCTTGAAAGGCTCATTTGTTTGACTAGCTTCTCTTTCTACTGTAGGGTTTTATTTTGTTGTTTATTTGCATGTAGCAAGGTCATTTTTTGATGCTTAGTTTCTCTCTTTCTATATCCTTGCAGTTATCTGTGTTCCCTTGAAAAAATCTTATGACCAGAGTAAAGGACAGAGATAAGGGAAGATGAATAATAGTAATCATAATACAGAAAACATAGAAGAGGAACTGTGCAAGAGCTAGGTATCTAAGTAATATGAATAAAAAGTCATAAAATGTACAAAACAATAAGAATAAAGAGAGGTGGAACAGAAAAAAAAGAAAAAGAGGAAAAAAATAGAATGAATTAAAAGTCCAAACAGATAAGAAGAGAATAGAAAGGGGGGTGGGAAAGAAAGTGAAAAAGTAAAATGAAGACCAAACAAGAATTGGAATGAAAGAAAACCAACAGAATTCAGAAGACAGAAAAATGAAGGAAACAAGGGGAAAAAGTAGGTTGAAAAAATACGTAAAAGAAAAAAAGGAAACAAAGAAAAGGAAAGGATCAAACAAAAAAACAAAACAGTAACAACATAACAACCCAAGAAAAACAGCCTTCCCTCTTTGGCCCATGGGACCCTCTCAGGCTTCTGGTGCTCATCAATCAATCACCCAGCAGCTTGCCTTTGACAGATGGTTATCCATTTTTAGTGAATAAAATAAAGAAAAAAGAAAAAAAAGATTCAAAAAACCATAAAACAAAACAATAGAAACTCAGTCTATAAGTTCCCTATCGTAAGGTGCTAGCTGTGTACCTTATCTCTCACTGGATCCCTTCTCTTTGGGCAGTACCAAGGCTCAAACCAGGGGCCTACATGCAAGGCATGAAATCCCCTCCTGTGCTACAGCATCTCTATAAGCTAAATAGGCTATTGAAAGCTTATCTGGCTCTTTCTGCCCCCATTTCCCTTAGGGAGTTGGACTTCTAACAGTTTTCAGGGCTGGGCTAGTTAGGTGCCTGTCTACACCTCCTCCCTGACCAAGTTCCTCTCTTCCAGGGCAGCTGGGTATGATAGCCTGCATGAGCAGATTACCCCTCCCCTCTCCCCAGGGCCACCTCAGTGCTGGCTGGTATGTCCCCCTGAGATTTAAAGGGGGCTCAGGTGCCCAGACCACCCTTCCTCCCAAGAAATGCTCCCTCCCACCCAGCTGGCCTTTGAAAGCCAGGGGTTCCACAGAGGCTATTTGCCATAAGTGTGGGGCTTACCTGCCAACTTTTCCAGCCACAGGGGTGAG
>JAQZBX010046508.1:0-20750 GCA_029593785.1 Cabassous unicinctus | reverse complement strand
AAGCGAACCCAGGGCCTCCCATATGGTAAACGGGGGCTCTATCCACTGAGCCACTCCCGCTTCCCACTAAAACACATCTTAATTTCCTTTAGCTTTCTTTTGTGAAATTCTTCTTTTAAAAGCTAGAAATTTGCCACAGGCCTTTCTTAGAAATTTATCTAACCTATCATTAAAAAAATAAGCCTTGAGAAGCAGCTGTGGCTCAAGCAATTGGGCTTCCACCTACCACATGGGAAGTCCTGGGTTTGGTTCCACGAGCCTCTTGGAGAAGGCGAGCTGGCATGGCGGGCAGGTGTGGCAAGCTGATGCAACAAAACAGACACAAAGAGGAAAAACAATGAGAAACAACAGGGAGCTGAGGTGGCTCAGGTGATTGAGCACCTCTTCCACATGGGAGGTCCTGGGTTCGGTTCCCGGTACCTCCTGAGGAGAAGATGAGCAGACACACAGAGCACACAGCAAATGGACACAGAGAGCAGACAGTGACCCCAAACAATGGGGAGGGGGGGGAATAAATAAATAAAAATCTTTAAATTAAAAAAAAAAAAGCCTTGGGGAGTGGATGTGGCTCAGTGATTGAGTGCCTGCTTCCCATGTACAAGGTCCTAGGTTCAATCCCTGGTACCTCCTGAAAAAAAGAAAAAGAAACCTTTGTTGTCTACAAGGTAAGATGTTATAAAACATCAAAATGGCGTTTAAGAGAGAAGCTTGGAGCTGGGCATCTGTTTGCACATTTCATCTGTGCTGACAGGCTGTTCCCAGTTTGAACCCAGGAAGCCCATGGCCTTCGAATCTCTGGTTTTGTGGGATACACAGTTTGTGTGACCATATGCCAATCATAGCTGCCTGCTGGATGGTTTCACTCAGGCTTTGCATGGTTTAAACTTGATTGCTCAATGCATGGGACATGTTTCTGTGGGCATAATCTTTTCTATCAGAAATTCTGAATGAATAGAATCTGGCCATCTCTGCCCACCTTTGGAATTCGGTGGGAATCCATATCCCAAAGCATTTTACTTTAGCCAATTACTACCTCCCCCATACTTTGTTGGACAAAGCTTAAGATCATGGGAGAACATTTTGAAGGTTCTTATTTCCTTTGTGTTCCCACTTGCTGATTTGTTTGTTTCCTCCCTTTTTCCCTCCCTTCAATTATGAGAAATTTTAAAAATGCAAGAATATTATATAAGCTTTTATATATACATATACTTCTATTAATATGTATATTCTATATATATATATATAGATATCAAGCATTTGTGCTCCCACAACCAAGATTTAAAAGTAGTTAACATTTTGTCCTATTTGCCTCCATTTTTAAAAATAAAATCATTTCAGAGAAAGTTGAAGTCCCCTTTGAACCCTCCTCCCCCAATCCCTAATTATATTTCCTGTTCTTCTCAGAGGTAACTTCTATCATGATTTGGCTTATATCATTATAGTCCCTCTTTACTAACTTAATATATCTGTAAAATGCCATTGTTTTGTATTTAAAAATTTATATTTATATAAATGTTAACATTCATTTTATAATTTTTAAATTCAATATTATATTTTGGTGTTTTTTGTTTTTTTTTTAATCAAGCCACCTTGACATTGTTTGATTGATTTGGTTTGTTCCTTTTCATTGTTGCATAGCATTCTTTTTTTTTTTCAAAGGAGGGACCGGGGATTGAACCGGAGACCTCATACATGCGAAGCAGGTGCCCAGCCACTGAGCTACACCCATTCCCCTGCATAGCATTCTAATATTCAGTTATACTCCTTTTATTATCTAGTCTCTTACTGATGAACATTGAGCTTTCTAGATTTTTACTGATACAGTGTGCCTTGAACTTCTTTGACGTATCTTCTTGGGTGCATGTGTGGCATTTTCTCTAAGATATTTACCTAGAGATGGAATTATTCTGGCTCATCTTTAGTATCATGTTACAGATTTATTGGCTGACGAAGACATAATCCTCCTACTTCTTAGATATATGAAGTGCATCTCAGAATATCAATCTGTACTCAGTAAAAACAGAGTTCCTGATATCCATGAATTTCCTTGCATATCTAGGACCAAAGAGTTTTTCCCAAGTCTTTCAACTAGTTAGCTCCAGGAAACAAATGCAAATGTCAGGTACAGGAGAGATCAAAATAGTAAAATGTATAATTTTTGGATGGGTCATTATAAAAGTAACTTCTCACTCTCCCTGCCCCTCCTTTTAAAATTTCTAATGTAATACATGTTCACTGTAAATAATTCAGATAATACTAAAGTAAGTTTGTCACTCCTTACCATTCTTATGCCCAGTCCCATTCCCTAAAAGTTTATTGCTTTGGAATGTATCCTGCCATTTTTTTTCTGTGGATAATCAAACACATATGTATGGTTTTCTCCATTTTGTTTTTTAATAAAGATGGGGTCATACAGAATCATATATCGAGGACATCATTCTGTGGCAGTACATACAGACCTATTTTGTTCTTTTAATGACTGCATGGTGTTCCATAATGTAGTTCTTCATAGTTTAACTATTTTCTTGATGGATGCTTAGGTTTATTTACAATTAAAGGCTAGCTTTTCTTGCAAACTGTGGTTACTTAGTTGCATACCTGGAGATATATAGCAGACTGAAAGCTCTCCAATATATGATGTGGTTCTTTATTATTCAGCCTGCCCTAGAATATATCTTTTCTCTTGCAGAAGGAACAGTTTGTAAGGCTGGTAGTGACATTCCTTGCAGCCCCTATTTGTCCTCCTCACTCTTGTGTATTTCATGTTTACAGTACGAATAGCAATCAATATTCTAAGTCCTAGAATAGCAATCAATATTCTAAGTCCTATGACTGTATAGTATTTAAAATGTAAGTGAAAAGCTGACCCCTTCTCTCAAGAGCACCATCTAAAGAAGGAAAGATCATGCAGTACCAACTGAAAATTGATAGTTTAATGTACACAGAAGACATCAACACTTGAACTCGGAGCAGATTTTATGTGCTGTAGCCAGGTAACCTAAAATATGAGTGTTTGTGTTATGAAAATAGCTAAATTTGGGTGGGCAGGGTTTTTTCTCAAATTCAGGGAAGTGTCCAGGAGGTGGTGAGATTTTAAAGACCAGAAAAGCTAATCTGGAGCGTTTTCTAGATTCCAGGAGCATCCTTTTAGCAGTTTCCGAGATATATGGCACCTTAATGTTGCCCTTCCACTTTGTACCTGGTCTTAATGTCTGAATAGTGAGTTTTAATTAGAAACTATGTCAAGTTAGCAATCTTCCTGTGGCAGGTGCTGTTCTCCTAGGACCCCACAGCATTTGCCTGGTTCTCAAGTTACTGAGCAGTATATGGTGTGAAACAGACCCATTCACCATGCTCTCTCCTGCTTATTTTTGCTTCTGACTTTCCACTGGTGGATGTCTGCATCTCACACCAAGGTCTGACATCCCCACCTCCACATCCCCCTCAGAGTCTAGAAGAGAACAGTCTGACTGGGTCAGTAGTGCAGACTATCTCTTTGAATGTCTTAAAGGATATAGTTACTAAAATTTTTGTAAGGCCCACTTTTAGCAGAATCAGGATTTGCTTTTTACTAAATTCCCAACCAGCTCATAAGCAATTTCTGTCACATTCACTAGGAATTGCTAACCTTTTGACCTTACTCAAAAAGCCCCAGTCCCTTTACAGAAACCAAGTCTGCAGGTGCTTTATCTAAATGTCACAGATCCCAAAATAAGAAACTTTTCCCTTGGACCTATTTATAGAAACTCTTAAGGTCATTAACCTGATAAAACTTCCTTTCATTCCAGAGTGAATATGAAGTTGGTGCTTAAGACTGGGTGTTGTATTCTGGAGCCTACTTTCTGTCTGACTCCACCCTTGTCCACAGTCGAAGGGGCCTCTTTGTTAGGACTCAGAACCTAGCGTTTCTGTCCGTAGGTAAATAGTAATATGGCATTGATTGAAGTGAAGTGACACCATGATGTCCTTAGAGCCCTAAGATGCTGGCATATACGAGTGACCAGGCTTTTTATTAGAGACTTTGAAAGTCTTGGGGGGGGTGGGTTGTGCCTTTTCTCTATGGGCCATAGGTCTAGCCTCTTTCTTACATGTTGGCCCCAACTGACTCAGCCACTTAATGCTTTACCCTGAAATGTACAGGTGCTGATTTGATGGGAGCTTTTTACCTTCTACAGGCTCGGCCCCCTAATGAGAAATGTAGGCTCATAGAGCAATAATTCACGTGTAGGTGGCCTGTAAGGAAAGTTTTAACAAAAGAGTTGGTTAAGAAGCTGATTTATTTTCTTGCTTAACTCTCTTGTCATGTGCTGAGTGGGGGCGGAAAAGGAGGGGAGGGTGGGGAATGGTACTGCTGAAAGCATTTATCTTCATTTCTGCCATCTCCCAGTGTTTATTACCCTATGATCGACAGATGAGGAAAGCTGCCAGTCAAACCCACGTTCAGCACATTTCCATTTCCCTTCATTGCAGATTTTAGGCTTTTGAAATCTGCATCCTCTTTGCAGCAGTAAAGGTCATTTCCCTCCTGCTGCTGACAAACCCAAGACCCTCTGGTCCAATTCTACTCACTTGTGTTTCCACCAAACAATAAAAGCTGCTGGAGTCTCAGCAATTTAAGACAAGTGATTGGTGAGAACAGTTCATTGTTTGAGTCAGTCATTTGTTCTCTTTATTTTTCTCTCTCATCCCTTTCTCCCTCAGTCCCTCCCCCCATCGTCCCTCATCTCCTGCCCATCCTTGTGTTTGTGTTGTTGAGGCACCTCCTTCAGCAGCTCCATTATGCAGCAAAGGGAGGATGACTGCTTTCCCAACTTCTTTCATCCAGGGACCCTAAGCCAGGGTCCTCCCAGCAACAGAGGTTGCTGAGACCTAAATATAGGAAGTATCAAGTTGTGGGGGAGGTAGAAGTGGAGGTAGAGTAATTCTTAATACTCTCATCCACCTTCATATCTTCTGTCAGATGTAGAGGCTTTGAGGAAATCCCTGCCTGATGAGAATGAATGCCAGGCTTTTTGTTTTTGTTTTGGGGTTTTTTGTTTTTTTGTTTTTTCCATTTCCCCTGAACATTGTGGGTTTTAGAATGCTGTTCCTAATCATCTTTCAGTAGCATGTGTTCTTGTGAGCTTATTTGTTTTTGTCTTAAATAATGTTTGTGGGTGGAAGAAAGGTAATGATATCCATTTCTTTGAAAATGGATGTTCTGCTTTCATAATTACCTGTCCCAATTACATCATTAGTGTAAGTGTAGTTAATTGCTTCATTAGGACATATGTATCAAAGAAGGGCAGGTCTATGGAATGGTGATGAAAACGGGCCTCAGCCTCTTTAGCTACCCACGCAGGGACATCTTAACTTGACTTCAGAGTGCTACCAGTCGCCCTGCCAGCAGTCATAATTAATCCTGGGTTTAAATGTGATAGTGAGAGTGAGAACCCAGAGAAGAACAGCTTACTTCACCCTTTGCTTTGGGATGGTAACAAGTTGCTGAACTCAGGGCAACACTGGTACATTCAAGGCCATGTGATTGAATCATAAGGAATCCCTGAATCAAGAAGCAAAGTAGTCTTGAGGCAGCCCCACTAACCATAGGCTTTCTGAGGCTCACGAGGACTGATTGCATGAGTTGCTGTGTTTAGAAGTGACCTCACACCATTTGACTGGTTTTTCAAGGGGGCATGATGACACCAAGCATAGAGATACAGTCTTCCATCAGACCTAACTGCTTTTCTGTAGATTTGAATATAACTCTGACTTTAGCCTTGTCTGCGAATGACTGTGTGCATGCTGTTAAATTGTGCACCTCTTCTTTCAAGGTGTATTTTAATAGCTGATGCCACATTCTTTATACTACTTACTCTAAAGGTCAGGTAGGCTCTATCCATTGCTCTGGTCCCTAATGAACATCAGGTTAATTTCTCTTGCTCCTCTTGGGCTGTGATAAAGCTTACTCTGTGGCCATATAATCCTAGTTTGAATTGTTGTTTTAAGGAAATTTTTGATGATGCTGTGAGGCAGAGAAATATTTCATAGCTGTGAGGCATAGAGATATTTCATATTCCATCAGTACTCCAGGCCTTACTAATTTCCTTGTTGAGCTCTGAGATGATCATTTGTTGTTTTCTTGGCCTTATCCAATGCCTTTGACCTCAACAGTATCTTTCTCAGGCCTGCCCTAAAGTTCATAATTTCTGTATGGACTAATATTACCCTTGCTCTTTGGAGCAGGAGCTTTGGGGCCTTTAGGAGTTTATTGGACAATAAAATTATGTCAGTTTAGGCACGTGATTCCTGCTAAGAACACATATAGCCATTGAAATCTAAAAAATATTTACTCTCTAATTCATGTTAAATGTATTTCAAACTTATGGTATAATGATTGATCTCTATATCAGTTTAACGAACCAGTAGAACAGTTATTAAACAGCCTAAATCTACAGATCATATGCCTCCTTCAGAACATTTCCTACACCAGTGTAATGGAATGATGGATACCCACATGGTGCCTACCAGGTTTGGGGTTTTATTTTCAGGAGTTTGTGTTTTTACAGGCAATGAAGTCCCCTAATACTCCTCTTATCTTTTATTTTAGCTTCAGGATAAAGATTTTACTTCAGTTATGGTAATATACTTAGAAATAGGTCTTTGAAACCCTACTTTTTCCTCCTAGAGGAAATTATTCTGTTTCCTCAGGTATTTTTATGATCACCCGGTTTCCATGTAGTTTATTTTCTATAAAATAAAAATGATCATCTTATTCTCGTATGAACCTGTGGTTCAGTTATAAACAGGAACATGACATGTAGTTCTAGTTGTTATACCTCAAGGAGGATGCTCTACAGAAAGACCAAAGGATATTACTAATCTAGGAAGGCTGCTTATAAAAGATTGGGTCTCTTTCATTAGTAAAGAGTAAAGGCGTGGATAATTTGAAGTTGTCCCCCAAATTCTGAAATGATTAAAAATGGGCCACATTTTAGAAATGCAAACAAAGGGAAAATAAGAAGGATTTCTTTATACTCTGGCCAGTAAACTTTAGGTTGGCACTGGTGGGAATTATAAATATATTTGACCAAAATGGGCAAAAGATTTGAATAGACATTTCTCCAAAGATATAAAAATGGCCAATAAACACATGAAAAGGTGCTCAGCCTCATTAGTTATTAGGGAAATGCAAATCAAAACCACACTGAGATATCACTTCACACCCATAGGATGGCTACAATTAAAATGACTGAGCGTAACAAGTGTTGCTTAAGATGTAGGGAAATTGGGACCCTTATAGATTGGTGTGGGCTGTAAAATGGTACAGCAACTGCAGAAAACAGTTTGGCAGTTCCTCAAAAAGTTAAATATAGAATTACCCCATGATGCCACTCCTAATAACCAAGAGATCTGAAAACATACGTCTACACAACTTGTACATGAATGTTCATGGTAGCATTATTCATAATAGCCAAAAAGTGGAAACAACCCAAATGTCCAAGTGATGAATAGATAAACATACAGTGGACATAAAAATAGAAAGTTAGTGCCAGTGCATGTAACAACAGGGATGAACCTTGAAATCATTATTTTGAATGAAAGAAGCCAGACACAAAAGGCCACTTATTGCATGAGTACATTTATATGAAATGTCCAGGAGAGTCAAAGCTGTGGAGGAAAAAATAGATTAGTGGCTATCTAGGGCTGGAGAGGAGGGTGAGGGTGGCAACTGTTAATTGTAGAAGGTTTTTTAGAGACATGAAAATGTTCTGAAATTAGATAGTAGTGATGGTTGTTGTAAAATTGATTCTGGTGATGGTTGCACAATTCTGAATATACTAAAACACATTGAATTGTACACTTTTAATAGGTGAATTGTATAGTATGTGAATTATCTCAATAAAGCTGCTATTTTAAATTGTATGTATGTGTGTGGAGCCGTTTTCCTTAGGGTCAGAGCCATAAGTGGGAGTAAGAGAAACTTGGGATGCTTCTACCCTTGGAGGAAATTTTATATGCCATCAGGGACTCTTTCCAAGTCCCTAACCTATAGAATAATAGACTGTGGTTTTAGATGGGATTGTTAAAATGGTGATAAGGTGACAAAGTGAGTGTGACTAAGTTCTTAGTTATACTTCTTTTTTAGGACAAATGTAAAGATTGCATTTGAATGAAGTTTTCTGGAAAGAAGAATGAGTATTCTTCCTAGGATGCCATTTAGCATATACTTAGAAAGGATGATTTTTTTTTTTTTTTTTAAGGCAGTACCAGAAACTGAAGCCAGGACCTCGTACATGGGAAACACTCAACTACTGAGCCATATCCGCTCCCCAAGGATAATTTTTATATTCAAATAATTCTGTATTGTGTTGCTGTAAGAAGAATATTTTTTATAGACAGAAGTCAATTTATTAGTTTACAAAGAGCTAAGACATCCATAAGAAAAAATTTAAATAACCAAACATAAAACATGAATAAGCAGTACAAACTAAAATAAATATGAGCCAATAAACAAAAAGATGCCCCCCAATACTCTAAATAATTAAAGAAATGCAAATGGATACCAAAATTGTGATCACTATGTATTTACCTCAGGTCACTATATTTTACCTTGAAATTTATATTGAAGTGTTTGTTTTAAAAAAACAGACTTATTGAGATATAATCCATATACCATACAATTCACCTATTTAAAGTGTGCAATTCATTGGTTTCTAATATATTCAGAGTTATGCAGTCACCACTACCCATTAACAGTCATTTCCTTCATCCTCTCATGTATTTGTACCCTGCCCCTGCTCTTACCCCACCCACCCTTGCCCCCAGTAATCACTAATCTACTTTCTATCTCTATAGCTTTGTCTATTCTGGACATTTTGTATAAATAGGATCACACAATATGTGATCCTTTGTGACTATATTTATAAGAAGAAATTTTGAAAGTTCAGTTCAGTTGGACCTGCCCTGGGCTTTCTAGTCTTAGCTCTACTGACCAGTTCACTAGCTCATTCTTGGCGCCATATTATACCAAGCAGAAAGATAGTAATTGTGTTTCCTGGCTGGTGAGTGTTTGCACCCCTCATCCCCATTCTTATTCCATCTTCCCAGCATCAGCACAGTCAAAGATGGCCATTGTGAATTAGGCAGACTCAAATGGAGCAGAAGTATATGACTGAAATGTAATTTAATTCTCTACTTCTTTGCAATTTGCCCTTTTTTACTCTCCCCAAATTAGCTTTTCTGATAGATTTAGTAATGATTCCCATTGTTCGGTGTTTTCACTGAACTGTTGAATCATACTCTTCATTTCCTTGCTCCTAGAACAGATCTTGAAGAGAGGCTAAGAAGCTGTTTTGGAAAAAGTTTCTTAATTCTCCTCTCTGAGCAATGGAAGAGAGGAGTCTGAGAGAACCAAAGGCAGAGAGATGCATGCAGGCTATCCAGCTTTGTAGCACTTAACCTACTATGACATTGTCATGACTACTCTGATTTTATACCTAGACATGTTCCTGAGGAATCAGAGCCTAAAAGTTGAAGACTTGACTCAGAAAATCAGACTTGGCAGCTTGGTTTTTGCAGCTATTGTTTCCTGATAGGTGGCCCAGATCCCTGAATTGAAGCTTCCTTTCCCCCTTGTTTTGTCTTTCATCAGAATAATCCTTATTTCCTCTTTTGCTCTGAGGCTCCAGGGGAAAACTGTGGTTGCGTGATAAAAAGTGAACTGCCGTTACTGGCAGTGAACTGACAGCCCTTATGGATAGCTGCTGTTTCTACCATCTCCTAGAAGAACTTGAATGAAAATCTTGGGCTCCTTTTGAAAGAGAAAGTTATCAAAGAGGTTTGGGCTTAGACGTTTGATCTATATCCTAAAATTAAGTGCTGTTTTCTCTTGACCCTGGCACACTGTTTGGGCCAGTCCCTTACAAAAGGACCTCCGTTTATGAGCCATTGATTACAGACTTGTACCTATAGAGGAAATGCTCACAGAGAGTGAAGTACCTGATTAAAATAATTAAAATAGCAGTAATTTATTAGACAGTTAACTTTGTCATCACTTTATTTACTTTTTTTGTTTTGTTTTGTTTTGTTTTGCCATCACTTTATATTCATTGTCTCAGTTCTTCCAACAACCCTATAAGTTGTAGGTACTATTATTTTACCACTTTTACAGATAAGGAAACTGAGGTTCAGAGAGATTAAATAATTTATACAAAGAAATAGAGTAATACTGGCAGGAGTATTAAAAATCAGATCCATATGACTCTGAAGCCTATATTCTCTGAAACCATGCAAAAAGGCAGGCTTATAGATCCTTGTCAAGCCAGATTCCAATCCATGGCAGAAGTGGAAAACTGGAAGTTTGCTAAGGAACATGTGTAGTATGCCATGCCTTTGATTAGTCCCTTTCCATAATCAGCATCACTGATGATATTGATACTTTCAGCAGTGGGTATTCCAGTACTGGTCCTTTCTAAGAACACCTGCCTTGGAATTAAAATGTAGGCTGTATTTATCTACCTTGGAGTTTCTCAGTGAGGCATGATTTTGCCCCCATAGAGGACCTTTGGCAATGTGTGGAGATATTTTTGGTTGTCACAACTGGGTGGTAGGGGGTGCTACTGGCATCTAATGGGTAGAGGCCAAGCAGGCTGCTAAATAGTCTATAATGCGCAAAGCCCCTCACCCCCCAAAAAAGAATTATCTGGCCCAAAATGTCAATAGTGCAGAGGTTGAGAAACCCTGAGTCTAGCTTGTCATTCTGTTATTACTTGGGAGAACCTTGAGGGCTTAAAAATCCCTCAGTGGTCTCTCAGGATTTGCTTTCTGAGGCTAAGTGCCTCCTGTATAAATACTTTGGAGCTCAGTCCATTAACTCGCTCTGGCTCTTTTCCTGTACTTTCAGCGTAGTGGCCAGAGGCCTACTAAATGGTTGGGGTTTTTTACAGGGTGCTGCTTTTTCTTCCTGATGTTTCCAAGAGACCAGCTTGGTTGGCCACTAGTTCTGCCAGAAGAGAACCTGGTGACAATACACCAATCTGTTGCTGGCATCTTTACCTCCCTAATCTATGTTTACACGGCGCTGAAAATCAACTCTACCTGGCTTCATTCCTCCTCAGCACTCTGGCATCATTGGCAGGGAACACCTCCCCAATCTCTTCCACACAGTGCAACCATACTTGTTTATTTTATTGTACAGCTGCGCTCTAGAAGTTGTTTCTTGAGATATGGGCTATGTAGGATGCCTCTGGAGCTCTGGTTTGGAGTCTCAATCATTTGTGTTCCCGAGTTGCAAAGCCACAGCACTCTTAAAGCATCCGGTATTATTCCTCAGCTGTGTTCTCTTTGTGGGTCTCATCCTCTCCTCCAGATTTTAAGGTCCCACAATATGGAATTTGTTTCTTTAGTGTATTGTCTACCCTCTCCCAGCCCCTAGCGTTTTGTTCATCATATATTGAGAAAGTCGACTTGCTTTCTTCCATTGTGGGTTATCTGCTTTCCAGCTAGAAGTTGGAGGAAATGATAAGGAACTTATTTGAGATGAACCAGTGGTCAGAAGGAGGTGTCAACCATCTAGATAAGCAGGCCAGGGAAACAATTCAGAAGCTCAGTGGAATTGAGCCTTGGTCAGAATGAAACTGAATAATTCTTTCCAGGGAAGTGATAGACCTTGGAACTAAAATTGATTTTCAGTATCAAGGAGGCCTAGAAAAATCAAGAAAATTAGTATTAACAAAGTACTGCAGGCATCTTACCCTCCTAATGACCCAGATATTCTGCAAAAGTTCTCAGATCAGATGTAGTTATTATAGGAGAATTTTCTTTGAAGGTTAAAGCAAGGGCATATATTTACATCATCTGAGTGATATGCCACAGGACCCTTAACAGGGTTTTGAGGTCAGTGGGCTCTTTGATAGCACCCCCAAATGTTGCCTCTTTTTCAGGCCTTCAGGGAAAGCATGGCTGTTTGGGTTTGTTTTTGGATTTGCAAAATTTTAAAGAGTGAGCTGTTTCGGGTGTATGGTTAACAGTGCTTCTCAACCTTTATTCCACTACTACCCCCCTAAGGAGCCTTTTTAGATATTTTGCCCCCTAATTGTCCCTTGCCTGTGAAATTTTAATGTAACAGATGTACTGTATATCTTCTTATGTATTGTAGCCCTTTGGAGAGGAGCAAACTATTGTACTAAGATTTTTTTTTTGTCCCCATGAACCAGTTTTTCCCCCATGAGGGCAATATTGCCCATGTTGAGAGTACATAACCCAGAAGTATCATCATTTTGGAAAGGAACTGTTATTTGTACCTTTTCCTTACAAACTGAAAATGAGACAAGGACACCATTAATAAAACTAAGTCAAAAGCGCCTTCTAATGCATTTGGAGAAGAATGAAAAGTGTACTTTTCCATATTTTGTGGCATGTGTGGAAGACATTTTATCCTTGAAGAATCTTTTGCCCATTTGAAGAAAGAATAGGGACAGGAATAGCAGAGCAATGAATAAGCTCCTTAAAGAATAGATAAGACACTTTTGCAGTGTGATATGCAGAGGAGAAAGACTAGGTAATACTGAAGCATCTGGGTATAAGATTGTCCATTGTTCCAAGGCTAGTAAGCTATAACAAGTTCAGTTTCTCAAAGTAGGAGTTGATTTGCAGCAGAGAATACCATTTAGGTTGTCTGGCATACAAGAATGTTCTATTCTCCCAAGAGGGTTTGGCTATGTCTGATTAGAAGGGTGGTTGTCTGTGAAATGCACCTCAGAAGGAGGAGGAGGAAATGACATGTTCATGTAAATGAAATATAACTGCAAATTAAAGTGTCACCCTGTTATAAAAAAAAAAATCCATTTTTTATTTAATTGGTTACCAAGGAAAAAATGTCATACAGAAGTGTGTATCTCAGGGAAAGTTAAACCATGAGATGTTACAAATGAATCTGAATTTAAGGAAGTTCTCGTGGGGGAATTATAAATTATCCTCTTAATAAAAAATATTCTGCTGCAAAGCTAGGCTTGTGAATTTCTCCTGTGTTATATGCCAGGAGTCCAGAAGAGATCAACAAATATTACCTCATATGCTCTTTACTCTCTCTATCTGGTAAGCTGTATGCTGGCTTCCTCTTCCCTAGAGGAAGCCTCCTTTTGAGATGTTTTATTAAGAAGAAGGTTATATACAAAGGAGATGCTTTCTCCCAAGTAGCATTGTTTACTACAAAGATATCCAGGGACTAAAATGCTACTGACTTCTCTGTGTCAGTGGTGTTCCCCTCTTTCACTTTTCTTTTCCCACATTTTCATCAAAAGTCATCTGCCTGTTTGTGAACATACCAGATGTACAGTACCTACCACTTTGTTGGCACTAAATAAAATGTTAAGTAATAATGGGAAGAGGTGATGGAAGGGATTATATTTCCATGTAGTATTGTTCTTTGAGAACCATGCCTGGTTATTTTTTGAGGCAAGAATTTGATAGATGGCACTTGCCAGCTTTCTTTAGTCTTAGTAGTGGTTCTTCCTCTTCCCCCTTTCTTACTAATCTCAGTATTTTGTATGTGTGTTCTGCAATAGAAACATGTAGGTGAATAATGTAATGTTCTCTCTTTGTCTTCTCCCCCATCAGGAGCGGTAATTGGTGATGGACAGTCTGCCGTGGCCAGTAACATTGCCAACACTACCTACCGGCTCCAATGGTGGGACTTCACCAAGTTTGACCTCCCAGAAATCAGTAATGGTAAGTTAGGGTAGAGCTGGGGGTACTACTAGAAGGGGAATCTTTAACCAGAACTCAGGAACTCATATAATACTGGATTTTTCACTCTCTTGTTGAGCAGCTGATTGTCATGTGCCATTTGCAGCTCTTCTGCAACTCTCAGTAAGCAGTTCAGCGAATATGTATTGAGCACCCATTCTGAGCAATGAACAATGCTAGCCAAATGAATATGTTGTCTCTGCCCTAAGGAGTTTGCAGATGAGTAATTCTTTGGCCTGTGGCTAAAAGTTTGGGTGGAACTGAGAATAGGAGAAAGAGAAGGGAGTATAGGAACTGAGAGCTACACCTTGTGACTCTTGAGGAAAGATTGTAATTTATAGATTAATTCAGGTCTGAATGGAATGAAATTGAGTGTGGCATGGTTAATATGTGATAATAAAACATATCTGTCTGACAGTCCAGTTTTCTTCTAGGGAAGTAGACGATCCCATGTCCCAATTGGTCAATTGGAATCTCAACATTTTAGACCTCTCATTTCACTTTCAATCTAATGACAGACCCTCTCTTACACATTCCTGAAAAGTGGCAGTTCAGATTTTACTTGAACATTTCTGATGATAGGTTACACTATCTGATGAGAGGGCCTAATCCATCACTGCTCAATTCCTGTTAAAATGTTCTTTCTTGGATGCAGATGTGGCTCAGTGGTTGAGTGCCTGCCTCCCATGTATAAGGTCCCGGGTTCAATCCCCAGTACCTCCTAAAATAAAAATTAATTTTTTTAAAAAAAAAGTTCGTTCTTATACTGAACCACCATTTCCCTTGTTGTCACTTCTTTCCATCCTTCCTGAATCTACTCCCTCTGAAGCTCCATAGTCTTAAGTCTAATAAGGCCTCTTCCAAGTGACAGCCCTGTTTGAAGATAAACTGCCATTTCCCTTTAAATCTTTATTTTCAGGCCAAGCCCCCTTAGATTACTATTTTTCTGATCTGGTTTTCAGATCCTTGACAGTTCTGCTTCTCTTCCCTCTCGATTATGGGGAACCAAAGCAAAATAGAAAATTCTATGTGTGATCTGTAGTACAGTGGTGCTTTGGGCAGTATTAGTTCAGTCTAAAATTTTGGCAGCTTTTTCTGAAGGCACTGTTAAGTTTGTAGTCATTTAAAATTCCTTGATAATTGTTGCTAAACCAGGACTCTACCATCCTGTACTTACCTGTGCAGCTTGAATCTTTTAAAAATCAAAGCAGATTTGTATTTGTTTGTATTAAATTTTATCTATATAGTGTCAATTGCATTTCCTAGTCTCTGCCTCTCAACATCTTTTTGAACTTTAATTCAGTCTTCTCTCAGTCTTGTGTTGTCTACTAAATTGATAAGCACACTTTCTCCATCTCCCTACAGATTGTAAGCAAAAATGGTGAATAAGTGCCAACCCTCTGTGTTGATTTTGGTTCATGAATTAACACCATGGGCTGGGTTGTTCACATCTGAAGTCCACATTTTTCTGTTTTGTCTACAGGGTGTTATAAGAGTTTGTCAGATGCCTTAAAGAAATCAAGATATCCTCTGTCTGTGGCATTCCTCAATATGCCAGCCCTGGTATCCTTACCACTCAAGGAAAATGGGGTTAATTTTTCATGTCTCATTCTTGGTGAAACCTCAGTAGTAATCATCCATTTCTTTCTAAGTACTCATAAGCCACATGTCCAGTAATCAATTCTTTAACTCTGCTGGAAATCAACTGCAATCCACCTCTTTCCTCATTAAAAAACAAGTTTGTTTGTCATCTCTAGATTTGTAACCAGTATCTTATTTGCCATAATTTATTTACAGCTATATTGTTTCTTAATGTTGTCATCTTTGTATTTTATTATAATTTAAAATAGATGATACATTCACAGTTCAAAAATCTAAAAATTATAAAAGGGTATATAGTGAAAAGTCTTCCAACCCTGTCCCCTAGCCACTCAACATTCCTCTCCATAGGCCGTGACTATTAGCAATTCCTTATATGTCTTTTCAAGGATATCATATGTATGTATAAGCAAATTCAAATTTTTGTTTTCCACCTTTTTTTGATCCAAATGGTAGCATGTTATAGATACTCTTCTGCATTTCCTGACTTTGTAGTTTTACTTTACTGTTTTCTTTACTTTATAAAATATCTTGATACTTTCTATATCAGTATATAAAGTACTTGTTCATTTTTTATGACTGCCTAATATTCCATTGTGGGGGAGGTACCATAATTTTTTAATGAGTCCCCTACTGAGGGACTTTTAAATTCCTTTTACATAAGTAAGTATAGGATAAATTCATAGAGATGGAATTTCAGAGAGGAAGAGTATATGCATTTGTAATTTTGATAGATATTACCAAACTGCCCTCCATAGGGGTTACACCAATTTATACTTGGACCTGCAGGTTATGAGATTGCATGTGGCCTTGAACCATTGCCAATAGATTGTATTATAAAATTTTTGGATATTTGCAAATCTGATAGGTTAAAAAAAATAATAGTATATTGGTATTTTAAATTAGTATTTCTGATATTACTAATGAGGTTAAGCACCTCTTCATAGAATTAAGATTCATTTGTGGGAGCACATATAGCTCAAGCAATTGAGCGCCCACCTTCCACATGGGAAGTCCTGGGTTCGGTTCCCAGTGCCTCCTGAAAAACAAAAACAAACAACAAGCAAAACAAATGATAAAACCAACTCAGGGAAGCCGATGTGGCTCAGTAGTTGAACGCCAGCTCCCTACATATGAGGTCCCGGGATCAATCCCCAGCCCCAGGTACCTCAAAAAAAAAAAAAAGGAGTCATTTGTGTTTGCTTATCTTGACCTGTATGTGTGCTTTACCAATTTATCTATTGTTTTATTGATCTTTTCCTTATCAATTCTGTAAAAGCTTTTTATAAATCAGGAAAATATCTTATAATAGGAATTTCCTAGTTGTCATTTGTCTTTTGACTTTGTGAAGGTTTATTTTTGACATGGATCTTATTTTAAGTATTCAAAATTATCCACCTTTCCTTTTATGGTTCCTAGGTCTGGTGTCACTTTTAGAAAGATAATTTAGTAATTTTAGGTTTTAAATTTTTACTTTTATTATCTTTGATTTACTTGGAAATTTAACCTAGTCCCAAATAAGCAAAGTATGATCCAACTTTTTCACCATATGGCCATTCATTTGTCCCAATCCATTTGTAAGTAGTCCATTTATCCCCATTGATTTGCGATGTTACCTTCATTAAATTAACTTCTTGTGTGTATTTAAATATATTTTTGAACCCTCTATACTGTTACAGTAATCTGTTTGATTATTCATGTGATAGTACCATCCTCACCAGAAAACACCCTGTTAGTGTAATTCTTGTGATTGCATTAAACTTATAAATTAACTTAAGGAAATTCAGTATCTTTATATCATATCTTATCTAAGAACATAGTGTGGTTTTCCATTTCTCAAATCTCTTTTTATGTTCTTTAGAAAATTTTAAAGCATTCTCCAAATAGGTTTTAAACGATTCTTAAGTTTATGTGTAGTAACATAGTTTCTAATAAAACCTTTTTGGTTTTGATTTTGTGGTATTATTGCTTTCTGTGCTTTTAAAAAATAACACAAATTTTATTTTTGAAATAATTTCAGATCTATAGGAAAGTTGCAAAAATAATGGCAAAAACAATAGAGAAGTCGAATATAACATTATATCTATCCATCCATCCATGTATCTATTTTCTAAACATTTGAGAGTAGTTGCATATACCATGCTCCTTTACCGTTTAATACTTCCATGTATATTTCCTAAGAAGAGTATTCCCTTATGCAACCTAGTTAAGTACACTTATCAAGTTCAAGAAACTTAACATTGATATAAAGCATTTAGTCTATATTCCAATTTTTTTCATTTACCCCAATAATGTTCTTTTGCACATTTTCTCCTCCATTATAAGATCCAGTCCAGGATCATGTGTTGCATTTGTCATTGTCTCTTTAGTGCCTCTCTCTCTCTCTCCCCCCCCCCACCCCTTTTTAATTGTGGTAAAATATATACAATATAAAATTTCCTATTTCAGCTGCTCCCAAACATATAATTCAGTGACATTAATCACACTCACAATGTTGTGCTACCATTACCACCATCCATTACCAAAATCTTCCATCACCCTGCACCCATTATGCATTAACTCCCCATTTTCCCCCTCCACTCCTCCCTCCTGTAACGTGCACTCTACTTTCTGTCTATAAATTTGCATATTCTAGTTATTTCATATAAATGGAATCATACAATATTTGTTCTTTTGTTTCTGGCTCAACATGATGTCTTTAAGGTTCATCCATGTTATAGCATATATCAGAACTGCATTCTTTGATGTGGCTTTATAGTATTCCATTGTTTATCCGTTTGTCTATTGATGGACATTTGGGTTGCTTCCACCTTTTGGCTATTGTGAATAATGCTGCTGTGAGTATCACTGTACAAATATCTATTCGAGTCACCGCTTTTGGTTCTTTTGAATATATACCTAGAAGTGGGATTGCTGGGCCATATGGTAATTCCATTTAACTTTTTAAGGAACTGTCAAACTGTTTTCCACAGCAGCATCATATTACATTCCTACAAGGGTTCCTATTTTTCTGCATCCTAGTCGGCACTTATTATTTTTTGCTTTTTTGTTGTTGTTGTTTGTTTTGTTTTTTTTGTTTTTTTATTTTTTTATTTTTTGCTTTATTAAAATAATAGCCATCCTATTGTTTGTAAAGTGGTATATCATTATAGTTTTAATTTGCATTTATTTAACTGCTAATGATGTTGATCACCTTGTCATGTGCTTATTGGCCATTTGCGTATCATCTTTGGAGAAATATCTATTAAAGTCCTTTGTCCATTTTTTAATTTGTCTTTTTGTTGTTGAGTTGTAGGAGTTCTTCATATATTCTGGTTATTAAACGCTTATCAGATACATGGTTTCCAAATATTTTCTCCCATTCTGTAGGTTACCTTTTTACTTGATCATATCCTTTGCACAAAAGTTAATTTTTATGAAGTCCAGTTTACGTATTTTTTTTTTCTTTTGTTGCTTGTGCTTTTGGTGTAAAGTCTAAGAATCCGTTACCTAAAACAAGGTCCTGAAGATATTTCCCTGCGTTTTCTTGTAAGAGTTTTATAGCATCAGCTCTTATATTTAGGTCATTGATCCATTTTAAATTATTCTTGTGTACACTGAAAGGTGTAGGGGTCCACCTTCATTCTTTTGCATGTGGATTTCCAGTTTTCCCAGCACCATTTGTTGAAGACTATTATTTTCGCCATTGAGTGAACTTGGTACTCTTGTTAAAAATTAGTTGGTCATAGACGTAGGGGTCTATTTCTAAACCCTTAGATCAATTCCATTGGTCTATATATCTGTCCTTATGCCAGTTCCATGCTGTTTTGACCACAGTAGCTTTGTGATATGTTTTAAAATCGGGAAGTGTGATGAGTCCTTTAACTTTGTTCCTCTTTTTGAAAATGTTTTTGCCCTATTTGACACCCCTTGCCTTTCCATAAGGATTTGATGATTAGCTTTTCCCATTTCTACAAAGAAAGCTGTTATAATTTTGATTGGCATTGTGTTGAATCTGTAAATTGCTTTGGGTATTTTTTTAGTTTGCTAAGGCTGCCTTTACAAAATATTAGAAATGGGTTGGCTTTTATAAAGGGAATTTATTAGGGTAAAAGCTTACAGTTTTGAGACTGTGAAAATGTCCAAATCAAGGCATTATCAAAGATGCTGTCTCACCAAAGTTGCTGTTGGCAGATTCTGGACTCCTGCCACATGGCAAGGCAAAATGGCAGCACTCTGTCTGGATCTCTGCCTTCTCCTCTGTTTTGGTTTGCCAAAGGCAAAGGTCGGCTGCTGGTTGGATCCTGGACTTCTGCCACATGGCAAGGCAAGATGGTGGCTCTTCATATGGGTCTCTGCCTTATCCTCACTTTGGGCCTGCTCCACTGATTCCAGCCTCCAGCCTCTCGGGGTTTCTCTGTCCTCTCTCACACATGGCAGGATCAAAATGGCAGCGGCTGGAAGCGGATGTGGCTCAAGTGGTTGAGTGCCTGCTTCCCATACGGGAGTTCCCGGGTTTTGTTCACTGTGCCTCCTAAAAACGAAAAAACAAACAACAAGCAAACAAAAGAAAAAACCAACTCAGGGGAGCTGATGTGGCTTGGTGGTGGTTGAGTGCCAGCTTCCCACATGCGAGATACTGGGTTCAATCCCCAGCCCTGGTACCTCAGAAAAAAAAAAAAAAGGGCAGCAGCTGTCTTTCTTTGTGTGTTTCTGTTTTCCGTTTATATAAGACCCCAGCAAGAGGGCAGAGACCCAACCTGGGTCACACTTCACTGACATAGTCCAATCAAAGGCCTTAAAGAGATCTAATCAAGTGATCTAATCAAAAGATCCCTTAACTGAATCTAATGTGACCAAAGGGTCCCACACCCACAAGAATGGAGTAGTTCAAAGAACATGATCTTTTCTGGGATTCACATAACTTCAAACTGTCACAGGTAGTATTGATATCTTAATGATATTAGTCTTCTAATCCATGAGCATGAGATATCTTTCCATTTATGTAGATCTTCTTTAATTTTTTTTCAGTAATGATTTATAGTTTTCCATGTACAAGTTCTTTACATCCTTAGTTAGATATTTGATTTTTCTAGTTGCTATTGTAAAAAGAATTGTTTTCTTGATATCCTTTTTGGATTGTTCATTCCTGGTATACAGAAACACTACTGATTTTTGTATGTTATATCCTGCCAGATCATTAAATTCATTTATTAGCTCTAGTAGCTGTCTTGTACATTCATTGGGATTTTCTATAAATACCGTCATCTCATCTTTGACTCAGGATAGTTTTACTTCTTCCTTTCTAATTTGGATGACTTTTATTTCTTCTTCTGCCTAATTGCTCTAACTAGAACTTCCAGGACAGTGTTGAATAGCAGTGGTGAAACCGGGCATCCTTGTCTTGTTCCCGATCTCAGAGGGAAAGCTTTCAGTCTTTTTTT
>JAQZBX010046507.1:0-20764 GCA_029593785.1 Cabassous unicinctus | reverse complement strand
CAAGTGAGAAAGGCATCCCGGAATCAGTCAGAAATCACCCATGGAAATGGGAGACCGCACTTGGGACTGACGTCTCTAGAGCCAAAGGGTCTCTTCCCATGAGGAGGTGGTCCTCCCACTCACTGTGGCCCTTGGGGATGGTGAGAATCACTGACCTAGTGCTAGGATTTGGGGTGGGTTGTAAAAGAGAGAGAGAGCAGGATCCTCCAGCAGAGAAATCCTTGACTCACCCAGCTATGATTCGGGGTCCAGTGTTGGATGGGTTCTCTCGGTAGCGGCAGGGTGGAGACTCCTTGACAATAAACCAGTCTCAATGTGACCTCATTCCTGAGTTTCAGCACCAAATGTTGGAGAAAGGTGTTGTTCACTGGGATGCGGAGACTGATGATTGCAGGCAGGAAGTTTATTGAGAAGCTCTCCCAATGGTGGGGATCTGAAGAATAGACTTCAGCCCATCCCTGGAAGGGGCAGATGTGAATTTATACAGTCCATCAACAGGTGGGGAAACATTAGTTCATGAGGAGAGGGTTAGGGTCTGAGTATAGCCTGGGGACCAAAAAGAAGATGTAACTGCAAATTCCTTCCCTTGTATGGCTGGGGGTAGTGGGCTAGGAGGTAGGGTATTCTTGGAATGCAAGAGGGGCTGACAAAGCCCTGGTTAGGAGGGAGTGGAGGTCCTTATCTTGTTCTGCTCCATCGCCATATGGTTGCTTTGATCTTGTGAGGAGATAGTTGGTTGCATTCACACACACAGGCTATGGTTTGCTCAAGCAGTCATGCAATTCCTGGATAGGGGCTGCTTTTCTTTATGTCATAGTCTGTTAATCCTACATTGTGAGACTTGTAATAGGGAATCTCTAATACTCAATGTAAAAGAAATGTAGTCTTCTGCCTAACCTATGAGATGCTTGTAGATCTCAAGGTTGGTGCTTTCTCCCTATTGCAATAGTTCCTTGAATCCTCTTGAAATAATACTTTCTAATAGTCTCTCCTTATCTAAAACTGGATTTATATTTTATTTGACATTAACATTTGTGTTTTGTTTCTATACCTAGAAATCCAATGATTTTTTTTCTTCCCTTTATTTTTAATGTGGTGGTTACAATACTAAGGCTTTTAATGCGGAACATCCTCAGAATAAAACAAAGTTTGTCAGTAGATAAGATCTTCATTTTTATTAATTGATTTGGTTTGGTCATATTTTGTAGCTATATTCATAGTAGTAATTTTGTAGCTATGTTCATAAGTGAAATACATCCTTAATTTTCTTTTTTTCTTTTAATGACTTGAATGATTTTACTGCCAAGTTGATACTAACTTCATAAAGTATTTGAAACCTTTTCTATTTTTGTGTTCTCTGGGGTATTTGTGCAAAATTAAGATTGACTTGCTTGAAATTTTAATAAATATTTTCTAATAAATCATATCAGCTTGGTGTTTTTTTTGCTTGTTTTTTCTTATTTTGAAGATAGTGATTTTTGATTACTCCTTCAATTTTTTTGAATTATCTCTAAAAATATGCAGGTTTCTGTGTTTTCTAGAGTATAATTTATGTTTCTCCACCCATTTTACCATTTAGTCTATTTTCAATTTTATTAGTATAAAATCATCCATATTATTCTCACATTTAAAGTATTTTCCAATTTCTCTTTTGATTTCTTCTTTTATCCATGGGTAGTTTAGAAATGTTCTTAATTTTCATATATTTGGTGGACTTTAAAGACTTGTTCCTCTTATTTCCTAGTTAAATTTATTTGTGTCAAAAACCACATTTTTGACTTGTTTTATGGGCTAGATATAGTCTATCTTGGTTAATATTATAAAGGCCCTTAATAAATGTACTTTGCTGTTGCCAGGTAAAGTACTTTATAAGTATCAATTAGTTAACATTGGTTGACAATATTTTTCAAGTTTTCTCTATTTTTACTGCTAATTTTTTTTCTCAAATATTCCATCATTTACTGAGGGGTTATATTGAGCTCTCCAACTATAATTATTAATTTATCTATTATTTTTTCAGGTCTATTAGGTTTTTTCTAAAAAATCTATTTGCTTGTTTATTTTAGATATTTAGGAGAATAGAAAGTGTGTGGAAATTTAATATCCATTGTCTAACTCTATTATGGTAATAAAAGTGCAACAACAAAATCTTACATTACATCGGTATTTTCTGATTTCTTTATTTCCTGACTGATTTTTCCGCCATGTTTCTTTTATTAAATGGAAAAAAATATCAGTGATTGTTCACGGTCATTTTGTTAAGAATGATATGAATACTCACTACAGCCTCAACACTAAAGAGTGCCTTTGGGCACCAAGAACATTTCATGGAATTATTAAAGCAAAGGAAAATGTTACAGTGGAAATGCAATGAATTATCAGCTGCAGGTGAAAAAAGAATGAGAAGTGCTGGAATAATCCTGCACACATAGAGAAAGGGCAAACGGCACTCTTCTTGGGTCTCCTCTCCCAGGACACAAACAACATAGAGTTACAAAATAAAAGCAAAGGAATTTAAATGAGGTTAAGGTCTTTTGTACTTGTAGGTTACTATGTAAGTCTCCAGTTTGTGGTATACCTGTGTTTTTTGGGTGCCAAGGTTTTCAATTTGGGACTGTGCTGTTCTCAGGCAAGGTCAGTTAGAAAGTGTGAGGGTGTTTCTGGTTGACATAATAAGGGGGCATCTACTGGGGTTTATGAATTGGGGCACAGGTTAGCTAAACTTTCTGCACAAAGAAGAATTGTAACGCACCCAAAGTGCCAATATTGTGTGGATGGAGAAAAACGTGTTGGGTGCCACAATAGAGGAGTCAGAGAGCTGGATTCTATCGATCTGGGTTCAAGGATTTGAGAAAAGGGACATTTTTAGTTCCACTCAGTTCCCACCAGCACCTTTCACAGGGACTTGTGAAAGAAGTTTCCTTACAATTAAATAATGCTCCCGGATCATTCCTTGTACCGCATCTTTCAAAAACATTTAACACCCATTCAAGTGAAGAAATCATACTGTAAGGACAGAAGAAAACAAGCTGTCAAGGGATATGTTTCTTTATCAACCTAACATTCCTGTTGACTATGAAATTAAACTATAAGATTGGAATAAGGATAAAAACCGGCCCAGAACATTGTGGATGCGGTCGGGGCCATTTTGGGACATGGGGAAAGGAAAAGAGGCAAAAGGGGATTATATGAAGTACCGAAAACCTCCTCCGGGATCCAGCGCAGCTGCATCCCCAGGCCAGGAGCACCTCTGGTGGGGCAGGTGATTGAATTACTCAAATAGGAAGATAATCTTCTAGGTTTTGTGAAAGGTCCTGGATAGTTGAAGTGGCCATTTTAGAATTACAAAGATTTTGGATAATTTTGCCCCAGAAGTTTATTAAAATTGGCAAGGTGAATCCATAATAGTGAACCATAACTACTTAAAAGGACGCAGGCATTTCTTTGGATTTTGGTTCAAATGGATTATATAACTGATTAAAGTATTTCAGAGGGTGGAATTTTGCCTACTCACCCCCCACCCCTATTGTTGTGTTCTTCCCCCTCAAACTGTAAAATAGATTTGTTTTGTGTATTGAGTAGTTTCAGCAGTTTCAAATTACTGTTTAAATATTGTTGAAGTTTCATGGCAGGGTTTTTTTTTTTTTTTTACATTTGTTAAAATTTTAGGACTTTGATCTCAACCCTTTTCATATTGCAATGGAACAGCTTTTTAAAATGAACATGTGAAAGAGCACAGAGTTGTTTGCTTTTTTCTTTCGTCCTTTTATCTTTTATTTACATGGAAATTTAAGATGTTGCAATTTCCAGGCAGCATGGTAGTACTGAGATAGCTATGTGTCTCCCTCTATATCCTGATAGTTAGGAATGCTTTTTGGGTGTGAAATTTTCTTTTTGTTTTTACTTTTTTAGCTGGTAAGTTGGATTTTTTCATCTGAGGTGGATAAGAACAACAGTGACAAGGACATGGAATAATAAAGAAGACAGGCTTCAGAAGACTTTATAATCTTAAATTCAAGGAACTTGGTGAATTCTGGAGATAGCCATATGAAAACTCTAAAATAAAAGTAAGGGTAGCTAACTTGATGTAACTCCATGTCAAATAGACTTAGGTTACGTGTCTTCAAAGATCTTGGATATTATTTCAGAGGATGCAAAATAAAAAGCAAAACAAAACTGGAAAACACAAAGATTACTGGAAAAACAAACAAACAAAACAACTAACAATTTCCTGTGCAGTCCTATTAGAATTTGTAAGTACTGTTTGGTGGGCAAATCAAATTTTCATCTGTAAATTGTGATGAAAGTTAAGTTTTATCTTGTTATTCTAGGAAGCCTTTCTGTTTCCTGAACTGTCTGAAAACAACTATTAACCGTTGAGTAAATTAAAATGCAGGAAAAAAGACTTAGAATATTCAAACAGTCCTAAATTATATGTTTTTGTTCTCTTAAATTCCCAAGATAAGTGTGTACCTTAGCCTTTATGGATTAATAGATTGGTGGAAAGGTATTAAAAAATAAATTTTTCATGTGTCTTCATAGCCAGACTGACATTTTAAATGTGAAAGATTATCAAAATTTATGGTTCCAGTTTAGAGGTACATAGTTTAAGACAACTTATAGATAGATCCTGATTTTTAACATCTTGAAGTAGCTAGTTTTAAGGCATAGCATTTCCTAACATTTTAATTCATTATAGAAATTCAGTTTTTGAAACAATTTGTGGAAGTGGTTTTGTATTTCAAATTATTGATTAAGGTTTTAGTCCCAAAAGGAAAAAAACAAAAATAACAGAAACACAAATGAGAGAAACTAAACAAGCTTCATTAATAACCTTTAAGACAAGAAGAAATAACTATACATTTTTTATTTCTAGAAGAGTAGGCTGGTTTAAATTTATAAACAAAGTAAAACTTTTTAAAAAAGTGGTGGATATTAATTGCTCTAATAGAAATCCTTTTGATAAATGAGAGAATTATCTTTTAATGATATTTGTGTTTTTCAAAATTGAATGGTATTTTTAGTTACCATTTGTTAACACATTCGGTTTTTCAGTGAATCATAGTATTCAGTGAGTGTTTTGTGCTTTAAAAACACTCATTAAAATTTATTTTTTAAGCACATTAATATTGGTGAACACATTAATGTAGCTAAAATTAATTTGAGTTTAGTACATTTAATTACCTTTCTGAGATAAAAGAATGTTGTTTTTTAATGCTTTACCATGATTGCCTAATAACTTGTTGTTCTCATTTTGAAACCACCTTTTTCTCTAAATTGTTGAATCCTGTTAGCTCACTTAGATAAAAAGAAGTAATTAAGAGTCCAAAAGAATGTGGGCATCATGAGTTCATACAGAGAATTTATTTTCTGATCATACAGAGAGATTTATTTTCTAATCAAAAATTGAGGTTAGAGAGTTAATTCTGTCAGATTAAGTTTTCCTACTTTGTGTGTTTTCCCTGTAAGAGTTGTGTGTAGTACTTCTGAGTTTCCACTTTGATTTATGTAAAAATGTTACCAGAATCTTCTCCTCCCCCCTTACTTGTTAAGAGTCTGTATTTTTTGCATTCCTCAATTCAATGGCTTTTCAAGTTACTTGTTTAAGAATATGCAGCTTAAATGTGACTAAGAAGTTGAACTGGAAATAAATGACTTTCTTTCATAGAAAATTATCATGAAACATTTATTATTTGCGATTGGTTTCCTTCAAATTGCTCCTATTAATAGTATCCCAGGCAGTAGTATCAACTAAAGATTATTCCAGAGACCAGTGCATTTAGCAATTAATTTTAATCCTTGAATAGTTGAACTTTTTGTGAACTTCATTTATAGCAGTTGTTCAAGGACAGACTAATAAGAACGTTTTGATAAATATTTTCAATATTTTTATTTTCCAGGGACTGTAATGTATAGTACTGTTAGTAACTGGGGCATTGCTAGACTGCTTTTTCCCACCTAAGTATCCTTTTTCTCTCCTCCCTAACTCCCCTACTGCCATTTTTTCCTTCTGCTTTTAATCTCCTGTATCCAAATTATAGGTCTGAAGGGTAATATCATGTTGGCTAATATTTATAGATGATGATTGTATCATGTGTTTTGTGGTGTACTTTACGTGGTATATCTTATTTAATTCTTCCAATAATGCTATGAAGAAAGTACTATTATGGTTACAGTGATATAGGTGAGAAAACGAAGACTTAAGGAGGCTGAGCCTGGAGAAAGTTACTTGGTTAGATTGTGCTTCTTTGCTTGACCAACTGTCCAAGCAACCTAACTCCAGAGCCCATGTCACACTTAAAGTGCCTTCTTGTGGATTTTAATTTACTAAACTCATAGTATTTGAGCATTAAAAAAAAAATTTAAACAGAACATAAGCTAAAGTCCAATGCCGTTTTCTTTCCCACATTTGGAAAATTGTGACAATTTGATATCACTAAAATAGAAATTTTTTGAAAAATTTGAAAAATTTTTCAAATTTTGAAAAAATTGAAAAATTGTGGAAAGTAAATATAGGATTAGGAAGAAGTTGTTATTAAGTGCTTAGTTATCTCTAGTCAGATTTTTTCTCAATAAACTACAATATTATGGCTATAACTGGTACCTGTGATTCTGTTTTCCTTTTAAAACTTTGGAGGCTGCCTAGTTGCTATTGCTCATCTCTTGAGCTTTCACACTGCCTTAGGCACTTCAGGGTTTTTCAATCATCTCCAGCTGTTTCTTAATCATAAAATATGTACTAGAATCTATACCATGTACAGGATACTAAAGTTTATTTTTGAATGATCTCATTACACTAATAAAAAAGTGTATATACATAAAACAATGGATGGCTTAATAAGAACCAAATGATATGTATCAAATATGTGGCATAGGCCCGAGTTCTCAGAGGTTTGGAGGAGGCAAGACAAATAAATATAGCCCCTATAATATTCAGCTATTCTGTATAATTTTGTGGGAGGATGATATGAGCTAAGAATTCCCTGTTGGATTACATGGATGTAGCAATTGGTTTTCTCCAGGAGAAAAGTCAGTAGAGTTTTATGACTCCAGATTAAAGAATTAAGTTACCATCCCCTGGGTCACTTCAGTTTTTCAATTATAGTAACAAGAGTCTTATGTAGAGATAGGGTCAACTAAAAATAACCACTTTCATGGAAGTAGTTCCCAGAAGATGGACTCCATTCAAAAGAATTCAAAGCCCACTGAAATCAAGAGGCATGATCAAGAAATAGCAATTGAAATGAACAACAACAACAAAAAGCTGAAAGAGACTTAATAAGAAATATCAAGTCAGGAGTTCAGTTGTGGTCGTTTTCAGCCGAATTTATCTAGTTGGGTCAGTTTCCCAATTACAATTTCAAGTCAAATCTAAAAGAAGTTAAACAGTTGATTTTGAAATAAATTTACATTCAGAATTCAGTAAAGGATTAAAAATACTGGGGATCACATTTCAAAAGCCGTGAATCTTTCAAATAACAACCTTGAAAATCCCAAGTAAGTAAGGCCATCATACAATCATGGTGAGCAAAACCAAATAGAGCAAAAAAGCCTGGAAGTTACTTTTTCTTGACATTTAAGGCACCATATCATTTGATAATTTAGGTCTTTTATTTTTTGTTGTTTTATTAAGAAATGCAAAATCATCTGTAGAGACAATACATCCATAATTCAATGAAAAACAATTAAAATATTAAACTCCAGGAAAAAACATAACCCACCAGTGTTTCTGTCATTTTGGGTCCTGTCACCTTCATTCTTGTATCATCACAATATCCCAATAAGTAAAAGAGTCTATTTCTCCAGTCCTCAGGCAAATGACCTGCAATTTTCATCTTCTGAGCCCCAATAGTTCTTAGTTAAATCAGAGCTCATTTCTGAATAATATTTTTTGCCATGGAGTTGGGATAAACTGATTAACCAAACTAAAGTTTGGAGGTTCTCCAATTTAGCTTCATATAGGAATTATCTAGAAAGCTTTAAAAAATTCCTGATGCCTATGTCCCACACCCAGTTTCTAACTTAGTTTATTTGGGGGTAAAGCCTAGGCAATGGTAATTTTGTAAGATCTGCAGGTGAGTTACTGTAGAGGCAAGAGTGAGAATTAGTTGTCTAGTTTTAGTCCTCCACATCCAAAGTCTGTAGGAGAATCATTCTCCCTCAAAGGATCTAGACCGAGGGTGGAAGAATTATACTCCCTAGAGACAAAAAAGATTATGATAAGGGGGTGTGGCTGCTGGAGAAGAGGGGACACAAAATGTTCTACATAGATAACATAAAGCTCCAATAATCATCATCTTTGAGAACTTGCTATTTATTGGACTATACTTCAATACATTGCTAGCATCTTTTGATAGAATATGGCATCCTTTCATTTATTAAGAAAACTCTTATTATCATATAGGTAATAAATTAAAACCCAGATTCTTAACTATTTAGACATTCATGTCAATACGCCATGTTTTGTAAAAATAAACTTTATTTTTTGAGACGTTTTAGATTTACAGAAAAATTACACCGAAAACCTCTGCCAAACACCCACACGCAGTTTCCCCAATTATTAACATCTTCCGTTAGTGTGATACAGTTATTTTAATTAATGAACCAGTATTGATGATGTCTGCTCTGAGTGCTTCAGACTGAGAAGGGACTTAGATATTACAGGGCAGATGGAAAGAATTATTTTGCTTACAGTTGTAGATACTCCTTGTTTTGGGGATGAGACTTGTCCATCGTAATCCTTTTGTCAGTAATCCAGGGCAAATCCAAAGAACTGGAGAGTAGGAGTTGGCCGCAACTCTGCTGGGATTCAGGACTTAGCTGGCATATGAATAATCTGAAGATTTAAGTCTCTGAGAAGTACGTTTAAGGGGTATATTGAGAATTTTAGGTTCAAATAAAAGGAGTAGAAGAATCACGAGGAGGGGAATTATAAATGAGTAAAACTATGTTATATTAAGGAAATAGATTATCATATAATCCCAGATAGGGCCTTTCAGGGGGTGTTGATTTTATGGTATGTGTGCCTTGTCTCTGGCGTCCAGATGTCCCTAAGGTGCTCAGGAACACTCTTGTTTAAGGTTTTGTTTGTGAAAGCCAATATACAATTTTAATGCATGACAAACCAAACATAAAGACACAAGAAGCCATAAATTAGGGTGTTAAAGGCATTGAACCAGGATGGTGGATTTCAAGCCTCAGTCTTGGTCAGTGCCCATGAACCTGGTTCCACCCTCGGTCCAACCTGAATCTGACATTTCATTTGCCCTGCTGTGGAATCTTTGTGGCCTGGACTCTTCCTTTGCTCTTTCATGATAGTGTTTCTGGAAAAGTCTACTTATAAATAATAAAGAGTGTGCTGATTATTATTTTTCAAATGTATCCTGATTTATGGATATGCAATAATAGGCCTCATAAATGGGAATAGATGTAGAAAGAAGCCAATGAGTGCCTCCTAGAGTAGTGTAGATGAAAAGAAAGTTCTCTGAGTTTTGTAGCCCTGAACATGTTTCTGAAATGTACGTAAGGATCACTTGGATATCCTGAACTAAGGTGGATTCTGGCTCTATAAATATCAGGTGGGGTCTGAGATTCTGTATTCTTACAAGCTCCCAGATGATGGCAAGGCTACTAGTCCATAAACCATACTCTTTAATTTGGTTAACTCTTTAGTCTTCATAGACTGGCAAATATTCTCAATTTTTCTCCAGTCAAGACACTGGTAAATTGGTCTTATAGAACTAAGGAAGAGCAAAGAAACTTCACTAGTCTTCAATTCAGTAACTCTACATTTCAGGCTAGCCAACCTTTTATTTGGTTATACCAGTTTGTGTATAAAATTGATCATCTTGCCAAAAGAAAAACCTCTTACACAAGCAGTTATTTCCACATCCAGAATGTTTCATTTTTCTTCTGTCCCAACACCTCTCACCCCACTGCTTCCCCTGTTGAAAAACTTAGTCAGTTTCTACTCAATGCATATGCCTCCTTTTAATGAAGATTTCCTCTACCTTGGGCTGAAGATATCAGACTTTTGTGCTATTTCTGAACTTAGTCATATGCAGATGGTCTTGAAGCAGAGAGGTTTTCTAAACAATCATGAAGTCAAACTATATGTCTGCTGTCTTGTTTGCTGGTTTCCTAATTTCTCTTTTTCACATGAAATACAGGAGATAAAGTGTGATGGTTAATTTTATGTGTCAATTTGACTAAATTATGATGTCTAGTTATTTGGTCAACCACGGACCTAGATGTTGGTGTGAAGGTATTTCATAGATACATTTAGGACTTACGATCAGTTACCTCCAAATAAAGGAGAGTACCCTCAATAATGTGGGTGAACATCATCTAATCAGTTGGAGGCCTAAGAACATCTTAAGAGCAAAGAATCAAGGGATCCAGGAAGAAGAAATTCTGACTCAAGATGATGCCCTCTGCCAGTCTTCCATATGGACTTCGGACTCAAGACACAGGCACTTCTTTAAAATAAATATATTCTTATTATAAAACATTATATATAAATTATATATTCTATATATAAATTATATGTATCATAGTGTTATCTATTTAAACATGCATATACTGTTAATTCTGCTTTTTTGGAGAGCCCTGACTAACAGGGGCATTGTTCTTCTGATCAAATGTGTTGGAGCCCTTGAAATGCCAAGTGACTGAAACTGGATTATTCACAATCACAAAAAGCAAGGGCTATTCGGTGCCCAGCCTAAGAGAAGCTTCATTGATTTTTGTGATACTGAGGAAAAAGAAAATATTCTGGGGTTATTATGGCCTAGAAACACTCTTTTACTTCTATACTCATTCCTTTTCTCTTCCGTCCTATCCTCCTCTCTACTGCAAAACCAAGAAGACACAGAAAAATAATCCATTAAGCTCTTTGAGTCTGTTTCCTCACTTACGAAAATGGCCTTATTACTATTGATGATAACATGCAAAGACTGGAAGAGATAAAATACCTACCCTTTGGATTGAGTTTAATTTAAACCATTGCACTGCTTTTTGTTTCTTAAAAAATGTGTCAGTTGCTAGGTAATTAACTGTTTCCTTGATTAACTTTTAACGTCCTAAAACTTTTGGGCATCCAAGAAATATGATCACCTGGCTGAGTTTCACTGACTAATTAAGCAAAGACACAGCAAGGAAATTCTTAGGCTAGTAATAGCTAAGTTTACTGAAAAATGTGGAAGTCTGTTTCTTTAAAAGAAAAAAAAAAGAAACAAAGGGAAATACAGAAACAGAAACAATACCCTTGTTTGGAAATTGCTTGACACACAGAAGATGTAAAAGAAAGTTTAATCTGAGCTGAGATGAAGGCAACCTTCTTGCAAAATCAGTCACCCACATCATGACGGCTTGCGATACTTAAACCTGCGAATTTAGGTGATCATATTAAAGCAAGCATAGGGAAGGGATCAAGAGGCAAGGTCATGATTTTTCAAGAATGACCAACTTTCTTTTTCTAGGTGCCCTGAATTCAAGCGGGGGATTATGTGAGAAATTACCTTCGGCAAAGAAAGTGTTTGGCGTCAGATTTACTGTTGAAAAATTACAAGTGATCATTTCTTTATCTATTGGGACACTTAGTAGACAGCTGATTCTTTTGTGGCATATCATGAATGGGTCTTTAAGGAATAGAACAAGGGATTGTTTTTTTCCTTGAAGTAATTAAAGTACCCATGTGGGGAAGTTTCAAGGGAGTCTTCTGTAATTAGGTAAGTGAGCTTATCAAGCTTTATAATGCATCTTTCACTTTCAATACTTTTCTAAAATTAAGCCTTCCTGAAATTTAATGTCTAGAGAAGATTTTTACCAATTACAAGGAAGCTCAACTGTTTTAATGAGTTTTTTAAGGGCAGATGATTATTTATATAATATTGAAGATAATTATTACATGGAATCTAATATATCTAGTGGCAATGATATGAGAAGAATGCATTGGATAAACTCAGATATTCTAAACTCTTTGATTCCTTAAAGAGAAATTACTAAGGAATTACTATTACCAAGGAGAAAATCTCAAATTATTTTTTATTTGCTTAACAAATTATTAAAAAAAGAGACACAATATAAAGGGAGCATATCTGGACATTCATTATGACCATGAGCTAATTCAGTTCAGGCTCAATTTAAATTAGGATAAGATTTTTTTTTTTTTCTTTCAGGAGGTACTGGGAATTGAACATGGGACTTCAAGCATGTGAAGCAGGCACTCAACCACTGAGCTATAGCTGCTCCATGAATATATATTTTTTAAAGAAATAGAGTGATTGCATTTTCATCCCTTCTAAAATTTCTAGCACTATGTATTAATCACCTACTCCAGATTCATGTTGAACCATAAATGCTTCCAACCAGGGACTAAAGTTCAGCTCTTTCTTGAATTTAGTCTACATTCAAGAAACTTAACATCAATATGGATTGATTTTTGTAATTAATATACCTTATTTTATAATAGTTTTAGGCTTACAGAAAAATTGAGCCAGATGCTATAGAGTTCCCTTATAATCCTCTCCTTCCTATACAGTTTTGACTATAATTAACAATTGATAAGCTACTGTTGATATGTCCCGGCCCGCGGGACAAGTCAACGGAGACTCCGAGCTATCCAGCGAAGGATTGAGACAAAGACACGGACAAAACAAAAAACTGTGTTCTTTATTCTGCTAACATGGCTTCTCTGCAGCTTCTCTCTTTCCGTACGGGTTACAATCAGCTCTTTTATAAACAGGGAAAGGGGAGGGAAAAGGGAAATGCCTTAAGGTTTAGGTATCAGTACATGATTGGATAATTTGAGATCCTAGGTGTGGTGACTTGTTCCCGCGCGCGGGAACTTTGTGGCGCGAACTTAGGGAGAAGGAGAAGGAGAAGACAAAGAAGGAGAAGGTAGAGACGGCCATGATAGTTATATTCATACAACATCGCCCCCAACATGATATATTATTATTAACTAAATTACATAATTTACATTAGGGTTCACTCTTTGTGTTGTAAAGTTCTATGGATCTTGGCAAATGGGATTGAAGCCCCCTTTCAGTTAGAGGTGGAGTGGACATCACCATCCCAGAATCCTCAGGATTGGGGAATGAACTATAGACTAGAGTGGACTTACTGGTATTCTACAATAGACTTGTTGTGATTCTAGCAATGGAAGAAATTGCAGCATTGATGTGGAGGCAATGGCCACCGGAGGCTCTGGGGGCAGGGGGAGGGAAAGACAGGTGTAATGCGAAGGCTTTTTCGGGGCATGGGAATCATCCTGAATGGCATTGCAATGACAGATATATGCCATTATATATCTTCCCATAGCCTGCAGAATTTTGTGGGATAGAGTTTAAACTACAATGTGAACTATGGTCCATGCTCAATGGCAATGCCCCAGGATGCATTTATCAATTGCAATGAATGTGCCACACTAATGAAGGATGTTGTTTATATGGGAGGGTGTGGGAGGTGTGGGGAGCGGGGCATGTGGGAATCCCTATGTTTTTTGTGTAACATTTGTGTAATCTAAGTATCTTTAAAAAAATAAAAATAAATAAATAAAGAATAAATTCACCCTCCTAAATGTACCCTATCCTTCAACTATTCATCCCTTTCCCCCTCCCCTGAATCTTTGGCAACAACTGATCTTTTAATTGTCTCTATTGTTTTTCCCTTTTCAGAATGTCATATACTCATTTATAATTCCCCTACACATGGCTCTTCTGCCCCTTTTATTTGAACCTATATTTACCACTATACTCATTAAATATATGTCCCAGAGACTTAAATCTTCAGTCTGTTCATATGCCGGGTGAGCCTTGCATCTCAGCAGAGTTGCAACATTTCTCCAGTTGCAACTCTCCAGGTCATCGGACTCACCCAGAACAACTAGCAAAAGGAACATGATGGACAACACTCATCCTGAAAAACAGTATCTACAATGGCAAGCAAGACAGTTCATCCATCTGCCCCATGGCATCTAAGCCCTCTCTCAATTAGAAGCAGAGTGGGCATCACCATCCTTAAATCCCCAAGACTGAGGAATGAACAAGCATAAGGGGGAATACAATTATAGACCAAAGTAGACTTAATATTATTATAGGAATGGAAGAACTTGTATCATTGATATAAAGGCAGTGGCCACCAGAGGTTCTTGAGGGGGGAGAGAGGTGAGAATTGGTGCAACACGGGGCATTTTTGGGACATTGGAATTGTCCTGCATGACATTGCAATGATGGATACAAGTCATTATACGTTTGGTCAAAACCTATAAAATTGTGCTGTGCAAAGTGTAAACTATAATGTAAACTATAGACCATGGTTAGTAGCTATGCTTCAATATGTATTCATCAATTGTAACAAATGTCCCACACTAATGAAAGATGTTGTTAATGGGGGAAAGTGTGGGAGTGGGAGAGGGAATCTCCCTATATTTTTGATGTAACATTTATATAATCTAAAGCTTCTTTCAAAATAAAATGTAAAAGACACACACACACACACACACACACACACAAATAAGAATGTCATATAGTTGGAAATCACACAGTATGCAGCCTTTTCAGATTGTACTTTTCACTTAATATGCTTTCAGGGTCCCACCATGTTTTTCTGTAGCTTGATATCTCATTTCTTCCTATCACTAAACTGAATTGTATTGATATACCATTGTTTGTTTGTTTATCCATTCACTTATTGAAGAACATCTTGGTTGCTCCCAAACTAGGGGAATTATAAATAAAGCTGTTATATACACCTGTGTGTAGGTTTTTGTGTGGACGTAAATTTTAAACTTATTTGGATAAATACCTAGAAGCATGGTTTCTGGATTAAAAGGAACGACTATATTATTTTAATAAGAGATGGCCAACCTGTATTAAAAAACGGCTGTACCATTTATCATTCCAAGAAACAATGAGTGCTAGTTCCTATCACTCCTTATCCTCGCCAGCATTTGTTATTGCTGACTTTTAGTTTATGGTGTTGCGAATTGGTATACAGTAGTATTTCATTGTAATCTTAATTTGCAATTTTCTAATGACATAGTTTTGAGCATCTTTTCATATGCTTATTTAACATATGTATATTTACTTTGGTAAAGTGTCTGTTCATACTTTTTGCCCTTAGTTAAAACGAAATCATTTTTTTTTTCTTATTGCTGAGTTTTAAGAGTTCTTTCTTTTTTGTTTTTTTTTGGGGGGGGCGGGGTAGAAGTTCTTTATTAGATTGGTGCTTTGCATATATTTTCTCCCAGTCAGTGGCTTGTCTTTTCATTCTCTTAACAGCGTTTTGTGCAGAGCAGAAGTTTTAAATTTAAACTCCAGCTTTTCAATTACTTTTAAATGGATCATGCTTTTGTCATTGTATCTAAAAACATCATCAAACCTAAGGTCACGGAGATGTTTTCCTGTATTATGTTCTAGAAGTTGCATAGTTTCACATCTTACATTTAAGTATATGATGCATTTTTAGTTGTTTTTTGTGAACAGTTCAATGTGCATGTCAAGGGTACTTTTTAGCTTCTGGATGTTAAGATGTTAAGTTGTTCCAGCACCATTTGTTGAAAAGTTTATATTTCTTCATTGAAATTGTCTTTGAGCCTTTGTCAAAGATACAGTAGGTTATATGTGTTTGGGTCTATTTCTGGGCCTTTATTCAGTTCCATTAATCTCTTTATCTATTCTTTCTCCAATATCAAACTGTCAATTACTGGAACATTATAGTAAATCTTGAAGTAGGATATTTTGAGTTGTCAATTAATTATTCTTTTTCAGTATTGTGTTTTTTATTCTGGGTCTTTTGCTTTTCCATATGAACATAAGAATCAGTTTTTCAACTTCCACAAAATAAATTGCTGATATTTTAATTGAGATTGCATTCATCTATACATAAAATTGGTGCCAACTTATATCTTAAAAATCTGGAGTCTTCATATTCATGATCATGGAATATCTCTCATTTTACTTCTTTGTTTCTTTCACCAGAGTTTTGTAGTTTTCCTCAAATAGATCCTTTATATATTTGGTTAGATTTATATCCACTCCATTTTTTTGGTGTTAATGTAAGTGGCATTGTGTTTTAATTTCAAATTCCTATTGTTGATTACTGTTATATAGGAAAGCAATTGACATTTGTTTATTAACTTTTATTCTGCAATTAGTTCCAGTAGTTTGTTGATTCATTAGGATATTCTTATCGTATCATGTCATGTCATTAGTAAACAAAGAGCTTTATTAATATTTCCCAATCTGTATAGTTTTTCTTTCCTTTTCTTGTGTTATGGCATTATCTAGAACTTCTATTACAGCTATGACTAGGAATAGAGAGGAAGCTTCCTTCCCTTCTTCCTGATCTTAATGTGAAAGCATCTTATTTCTTACCACTAGGGGTATGATTTAGCAGTCTATTTGTTGTAGATGTTCTTTATCAAATTAAGGAAGTTCTGTATATTTCCAATTTGCTGAGAGTTTTTTTAAAAATCAGGAATGGGTGTTGGATTTGTTAAACATGTTTTTCTGCATCTATTATATGATCTTGTGATTTTTCCTCTTTTTTCTGTTGATGTGATAGATTATGTTGACTTTTGAATGTTGAACCAGCCTTGCATACCTGGAATAATCCCACTTGTTGGTGGTGTACAATTCTTATTTTGTTGGATTTGGTTTCTTAATATTTTGTTGTGGACTTCTGTATCCATGTTCGTGAGAGATATTGATCTGTAATTTTTCTTTCTAGTAATTTCTTTGTCTGGTTTTGGTAACAGGATATTCTGGCCTCATAGAATTAGTTAGGAAATGCTCCTCTGCTTCTGTTTTCTGGGAGAGATTGTATAGAATTTGTATCATTTTTTCTTTTACATTTGATAACATTCAACAGTGAAATTGTTTGTGTATGATGATTTTTTTGCAAGTTTATTAATTATTGATTTAACTTCTGTAATACATATAGGCATGTACTGATTATCTATTTACCTTGAGTGAGTTTTGATAGTTCCTGCCTTTCAAGAATTCGCCCATTAATCTAAGTTATCAAATTTGTGGGCAGAGAAATTTTCATAATATTCCTTTATTATCCTTTCAATATCCGTGTCATTAGGAGTGATGACCCTTCTTTCATTTCTGATATTAGTAATCTGTATTTTTTTGTTTGTTTGTTTTTCTTTATTAGCTTGGCCAGGGACTTATCAATTATATAGATCTTTAAAAAACACCTTTTGCTTTCATTGATTTCTTTAAAATCAGTTTCCTGTTTTCAATTGAATTTTTTCTGCTTTAATTTTTATTATTTCTTTCCTTATGCTTGTTCTAGGTTTTTTTTTTTTGTTTGTTTGTCTGTCTGTTTGTTTTGAGGTACCAGGGCCAGGGATTGAGCCCAGGACCTTGTATGTGGGAAGCCAGTGCTCAACCACTGAGCCACATTGGCTCCCCTTATTTGGTTTTCTTCGATTATTTGCTTGTTGTTTGTTTTTTGATTGTTTTTAGAAGGCACCAGAGACTGAACCCAGGATCTCCCATGTGGGAAGCAGGGCTCAATCACTTGGACCACACCCATTCCCCTCTAATTTTACACTGCTCTACTTCCTCTAGTTTCCTGAGATGGAAGCTTAAGTTATTGATTTTCAAAAATATTCATCATTGCTATAATTTTCCTGTAAACCCTTCTTTTGCTGCATCCTACAGGTTCTGAAGTTTTATTTTCATTTAATTCAAAATATTTTGAAATTTCTTTGAGTCTTCATTTTTGACTCATGTGTTCCAAATGTATTATTTGAAGTCCAAATATTTTGAGACTGTCCAGCTGTCATTCTATTATTGATCTCTAGTTTAATTTTATTGTGATTTGAGGGCCAGCTTTGCCTGATTTTATTCTTCTAACTTGTTTAGGTGGGTTTTATGGCCCAGAATGTGATGTATCTTGGTGAATGTTCCATGTGACCTTGAGGAGACTGTGTATTCCACTGTTGTATATATGCTCTATAAATGCCAATTAAAATCACTTAATTGATAGCTCTGTTCAGTTCAACTATATCCTTAATGATTTTCTACCTAGTGTATCATTAATTACTGATTGAAGTTTACTAAAATCTTCAACTATAATAGTGACTTTGTCTATCTTCTTGTATTTCAAAGTGCCGATGCACTGTTCTTAAGCACTGTGTTAGTTTGCCAGTTCTGTTATGACAAATACTACACTATGGGTTAGCTTAAAAAACAGGAATTTATTGGCTCATGTTTTCTGAGGATAGAAGTCCAAAATCAAAATGTTGTCAAGGCCATGCTTTCTCCTGGAATCAATAGCATTCTCCTGATGGCAGAACTCCATTACATGACAATGCTCTTGAACTCCTTTTGTGGCTTTCTCTGAAATAGATTCTGTGTCTTCTGCTTCCTCTTACTGTGTTCAAATTTCTTCTCTTTATAAATTTTTCATTAATGTGTATTAAAACCCATCGTGATTCAATCTGACCCCATCATAATGAATAACAACATCTTTAAAATGTCCTACTTACAAATGAGTTTACCCTATAGGAATGCAGATTAGGATTAAGAGCCTGTCTTTTGTGAGGTTCATAATT
This sequence comes from Cabassous unicinctus, assembly GCA_029593785.1. Lineage (NCBI taxonomy): Eukaryota > Metazoa > Chordata > Mammalia > Cingulata > Chlamyphoridae > Cabassous > Cabassous unicinctus. The sequence continues at coordinate 2,190 of JAQZBX010046507.1, read as the reverse complement.
CAATTCCCAACAGGTACTTTCACATTAATTATTGCTGTGTTTTCTTGTGAACGTACCCACTTATCCTTATGTATTTCTCCTCTTTATTACTGATATTTTTCCTTGTTTTGAAGTATGATTTGTCTGAAATTAATATGGCTAATTTTGCTTTCTTTTGATCAGTGTTGGTATGGTGTATCTTTCTCTATTCCCTTACCTCCCGCCCCCCGCCAGATGGCTCCCTCATTTGTCTGCTCATTGCCTCTGCTCATTGTGTACGCTTGTTGTCTGCTCATCTTCTTTAGGTGGCACTGGGAACCAAACCCGGGACCTTCTTTGTGGGAGGCAGGTATCCAGCCACTTGAACCATATCTGCTCTCTGCTTGTTGTGTCCTCATTTGTTGGCACATTGTGCATGCTCATCTTCTTTAGGAGGTACCAGGAACCAAACCCGGAATGTCTCATGTGGAAGGCGGGCTTCCAACTGCTTGAGCCACATCTGCTCCCTCTATTCTTTACTTTTAATGTATCTGTTTCTTTATATTTATTTTGTATTTCTTGTAGAGAACATATAGTTGGTTTAAATTTTTTTATCTACTCCATCAGTGGATAATTGGTATGTTTAGGACAGTCATATTTAAAGTGATTATTGATATAGTTAGATTAATACTATAATATTTATAACTTTTTTCTACTCATTATATGTTGTTTTCGTTTGCCAAAGGGGTGCCAATGCAAAGTACCAGACATGTGCTGGTTTTTATAAAAAGGCTTTATTTGGCATAAAGCTTACAGTTCCAAGGCCTTGAAAAGTCCAACTCAAGGCACTATAAGAGGTGCTTTCTGAAGACACACAAATGGATATATGCACACCAATGTTCACAGTGGCATTATTCACTATTGCCAAAAGTTGTAAGCAACCCAAGTGCCCATCAACAGATGAATGTGTAAGGAAAATGTGGTATATACTTACAATGGAATATTACTCAGCTGTAAGAAAGAATGAATTATTGACACACGTGACAACATTGATGAATCTTGAAGACCAACATATTGAGTGAAGTAAGCCAGTCACTAAAGGTCAAATATCGTATGATGCCACTGATATGACCTAAGCCTATTGAGCAGACTCACAGAGCTAGAGTCTGGAAGATAGGTTGTCAGAAGACAGAAAGGGAGTAGAGTGTGGTGAGCTGATACTCAATATAGGCAAAACCTATGATAAAGTGGAAGGCAGTGGTTTGGCAGTATTTTTTGATGAGGGTGAGGTCAAGATGAGGGTGATGGTCATGCACGGCTGTGAGTGGGTTGACAGTGCTGGAATGTGAGGGTGAGTAGGGTGGGGGGTCACATTGAACTATCCATGGAATTCGGGGAAGGGCTGGAGGAAAGAACAGGTGAACTCTGGGGACTTATAGGTCTGTGGTTGAAACTACAGTGGTGGGAATGTTCTTCTGGAAAATATGGCAGGGGAGGGTCACTGGTGCAGGGTGTCAATGGTGGGGAGATATGTGGGAAAGGGTGCACCTGGGGCAAGCTGCTATGTAATATGCATGTGTTCATCTTGTCATAGAGTATCATCTCAGTGGGTGGAGAACTACAAAATAAACAAGAAAATATTAAACTCCCATCTTGGGGAATCCTACTACGTTATCAATTAGAGGGGCAAGAACATCTCAAGTACATAGGCAGTGCCTAATAAAAGAAAATAGACCCGTATGTCAAGCCCTCAATATTAATGCATGAAACTATGAACCTTATTCTTCAAAAACTGAAACTTACTGGTTGCCATATATTCCGAGAGGAGGGAGAGGGAGGAATGGGTGGAACAGGGGCATCTTTGGGGCATTGTTGGTCAGCATTATCTTGCAGTGATGGATATAAGCCTTTATATATTTTGTCCAAACCTATAAAAGTATATGGTGCAAAAGGTAAACCATAATTTAAACCACTGACCATGGTTAGTAGCAATGCTTTGATGTTTGTTCGATTGCCACGAATGTACCATACTTATGCAGGATGTTATTAGTAGGGGAGGATGGTAGGGAGGGAGTGGGGTATATGGGAATCTCCTATATTTTCTATGTGACTTTTCTGCAACCTAAACCTTCTTGGAAAATAAAGTGAAAAAAAAAAACTAAGACACAGGAGGAACATACAGAAGAAACTGGCAAGATACACAAAAGATAACCAATCTTACAGTGATGAAAA
>JAQZBX010046506.1:0-20753 GCA_029593785.1 Cabassous unicinctus | reverse complement strand
CTCATTGTTTGCAGTTGCTTTCTGCTCTCTCTGTCCATTTGCTATGTGCTCTCTGTGTCTGCTCGTCTTCTCTCTAGGAGGCACCGGGAATTGAACCCAGGCCCTCCCATGTGGTAGGCAGAAGTCCAATTGCTTGAGCCACGTCTGCTTCCCCCGCCCATCCATTTTGATGTTAAAAGTACTACAGAGGACTCTTTGTACAACTAGAATTAAGAGCCACTGGATTCAGAATTTAAAATCTTCAGTTTAATTTTAGAGAGCATGACTTATACGTAAAGTTCAAGAGTTTTCAAGCTAATATGAAGGAGGACAGAGTGGAGAGTTTGTTACATTTCTTTGTTTTGGTATGGGTACACTGAATTTAATTTTATTGTTAAAATGTTTAGCAGTTCACTTTTTCTAATTGATATTTAAAGTGTCAGTAGTAATTTCTCAGCTGCTAGTTTTTTCTTGCAGGCATTCTACTGCAAATATCCAACGCTAAAAGGACATCAACTTCAGTCAGTGGAGGAGCAAGATATTTGGGGGATAATATAATCTAAACTTCATTATTCTTCCTTGTATTATTATAATGCATTTTTTGTTTCAAAGGATATAATATTCTTCCTCAAACTATATAACATTCTCTAGCTGTCATTATTTTAATTAATCTATTTTCCTATTTATTGAACTATTTGTAGGTTCTTAATTTGTTGTTGTACGTAAAATTAATAGCTTTCACTGTTTACAGAGGAATCATGCAGAACTCACTGGCCTTTTTTGTCCTCAACCTTTTTACTAGGTATTGTCTGTCCCCGAAACATTTTTCCATTCATCTTGTTTTTTAGATTCAGCAACAGTGTCTGCTCCTCAAGGACTTTTTGTCCACCAGTCTAAAATGGCTATCTATCCTTTAACCCTATTTTAATTCTTGTCTATTCCTTAACTGGATTTTCATTTGTTTATTTTCCCTACCCACTATAATGCAAGTTCCACAAATTAGATTGCTAATGTCTGAATCAGTGCCTAACACAAAAAAGGTTCATAAATTAGCCATTTAATTGGTGAATAAATTTTTTAGGTGTGTATACCACATCACCAATCACAAAATACTTTTATGTATAATAGTTCATATTATTTTCATAACCAACTGAGTGATATTGGTGCTGCTGTATCTTTTCTCCCCCCTCCCCATTCATTCATTTACCTGTTTATTGCTGGTGATGTCTTTGTATGTTTGTTTCTTTTACATTTGTTTTAAATGATGAAAAACTTGAGACTATGATTTGACCGTGATCACACCTATAAAAACCAGGACTTTTAAAATATCAAGTCTAGTCCTAGTTTTCATTTTTATCAGTTGTTTTCTAGTTCAAGAATAGTTGCAGAAGTGTATTCTAAAATGTAATCATTGTTAGTTAATCTCAATGTGTAGCTTGTCTCAGACCTCCTTCTATTAGACTTTTTAAAAATATGTGAACTACATGAATCATTCAGATTTTAACTCTCTTTGCTATGTTGACAAGTTGTTACATATTCTCTTACTAGGGAGCAAAAAATGGTCAAGAAAGTGGAGTTGAAATTGGAATTGATACAATTCAATTTGGTGCTCCATCTTCAAATGGAAATGAAAATGAAGTTGTTCCTGTGCTTTCGGAAAAATCTGACAAAATACCTGAACCCAAAGAACAACGGCAGAAGCAGCCACGGGCAGGACCTATCAAAACCCAGAAGGTAAATATCATTTATAAAACCTTAGTTTTAAAATTGAATTTAGTTTTTAATGACTGTCTTTGAGTATCATGCATTGTTATCATAAACATTGAATTTAGCTTCCAGATTTGAGTCCAGTAGAAAACAAAGAACATAAACCTGGTCCCATTGGAAAGGAGCGTTCCTTAAAAAATAGAAAAGTAAAAGACGCCCAACAGGTAGAACCAGAAGGACAAGAAAAGCCAAGCTCTGCTACAGTCAGAAGCACAGATCCTGTCACAACAAAGGAAACCAAAGTGGTCTCAGAAATATCTACTGAAATAGGAACAATGATCTCAGTATCGTCTGCAGAATTTGGCACTAATGCAAAGGTAAGAAGCTTGCAGTAATTACCAGTTCAGTTGATGCAAACTATATTTAAGGTAGGTGAGGAACACACTAACAGTATACTTATTTATTTCCCTTGAGGCATATAATTCTATAGACTGTATGGGTTGTTATTTCTACAAAAAATGTTTTATTTCATTTTGTATGTGCGCGAAAAAAATTCCTTATAGTAAATTATATAATTTTTTGAAAATTTTCTCTACTCTTAAATAGTCTAGAGACTGTTTGAGTAGCTTAAAGTGAAAATTGTCTACACAAGATTGGAATACTTTACAAAGAGTTTGTAGGCTTTGAAAGAGTTGTACTCTATTACTTTTATTTTGTTAATAGAGTGATGGACTTTTCTTGCTGATAGCACTCACGTAGACATGGTGAACGTTCCTAAAACCCACTGGACTTTCTGTAAGAAGTGCGGCAAGCACCAACCCCACAAAGTGACACAGTACAAGAAGGGCAAGGATTCTCTATATGCCCAGGGAAAGCGACGTTATGACAGGAAGCAGAGTGGCTACAGTGGGCAGACTAAGCCAATTTTCCGGAAGAAGGCTAAAACTACAAAGAAGATTGTGCTGAGACTTGAATGTGTTGAGCCCAACTGCGATCTAAGAGGATGTTGGCTATTAAGAGATGCAAACACTTTGAATTAGGAGACAAGACGAGAAAGGGCCAAGTGATCCAGTTCTAAGCTTTCTTTTGTTATAAAAATAAAATCTTGAGGTTATGGTCACAAAAAAAAAGAGTGATGGTGGAGCATTATTTTGCACACTGTTGAGATTTTAAAGTCAGGAAATAAGACAAAAATCAAATGTAGTGATCTTTTTACTACATTTGATAGCCAGTCTTTGAGTAACTCGGCTGTAGCCAGTTTTCTTCCAGGGTTGGAACAGATCACTGTTTCTTTGGTTGAGCACCAGTGGAAATAGTTTGGTCAACTTGCATTTAGGAGCCATGATAAATGAAAAATGCTTATCTTTAAAAATACTCATTAAGTCAAGATACACTGAGTGGGGAGCAGATGTGGCTCAAGCAGTTAAGTGCCTGCGTCCCACATGGAAGTTCCCAGGTTTTGTTCCTGGTGCCTCCTAAAAAGAAAAAAAAAGCAAAACAAATGAAAAAACCAACTTAGGGGAGCTGATGTGGCTCAGTGGTTGAGCACCAGCTTCCCACATACAAGGTCCCAGGTTCAATCCCTGGCCCCCCGTACCTCAGAAAAGAAAAAAAATACACTGAGTGACTTTTAAATATTTTTTTCTTTTCAATTGCCATGTAACTGAGTTCATATAAGTAAAAAGCTTTTGTGAGCTAACTACTACATGTAAGGAAGAGATTCATGATAATAAACAAGGAACGTATATTAAAACCCAATTAATTGTGACAGCTAAGATCTTGACATTTGTTTAGTTTATCTACATATTATTTTATTTTGAAGAGATACAAAAATCAATAGTAGAAAGTAAACTACAGATGGAGTATGGGAAATACATAATTCTTTTAGTAATCCACAGAAATAAATATTTGGTACTGTTGACCTATGCAGTGTATTTTTTTTTTTAATGAACAAGACCCTAGCAACAGTTGAAATGTTATCTTTTCAGTGATAAGTCATATTGTTTTATACACACCATTGACTGATTAAGATTTGAGTGAGTTAGGTTGTAACATCTATTCTCCCCTCCTGCTTTTCTTCCAAAACAACTTGACAACTGTTAGAGTATCATTAGAAAGGGATTCATTAATTCAGTTTTGTTTTGTTTTTTTCTATTACTACTACACAGGAGTCTGTAACAGACTATACTACACCTTCTTCTTCTCTTCCTAACACTGTGGCTACTAATAATACAAAGATGGAGGATACGTTGGTTAATAATGTAAGTAATCAATCTGAGATGTGACAAGTTTTGGATTGGAACCTGGTTTTACTTATCGAATACATCATCATATGTTGTATTTACTGTTGTGACCAATATCTGACTCTTTATCAGGAAAAGAGTTCGTAGTAAGTTTATTTCTAGGAAGACTGTATTATAATAAGACAAAGCCTTTTTCTTTTTCTTTTCCTTTTTTTCTGAAAGTTAGCAACTTTTCCATTTAAAATTGGGTTTGTGGTGCTTAGGCTTGGTTTTAAGTGCTAATCCTATTAACCTGGTTTTAGTAAGAATCTTTGTTCTTAGCTCTCACATGCTTCAAATTCAGCATTTTGTTTGATTGGTGATTTTGTTCTTAAATGAAACCTTTTCTTAATGCTTTGAAACTTCACTGACATAAAACAAAAAGACAAAGTGTTTCTAAAGATTCAGGTACTTTTTGAATTAAAAAAAAAATTACTGGACCTCAACAACCACCATGTTCCTGTTGTGAAGACTGAGCTATAATATATATGTATTTTGAAAACTCTTTAATGCTATATTATAAGGTGATGCTAAGTCATGTTGTAAATTGCATCTCAATTTCCCAAAGCAATTTTATTGCCATTCAAGATTGCATTGAAAGTCCATCATTTTGTCTTGACAGATGGAAAGGTATAAGTTCAGAAAAGTTAGGTAATCTCCTGTGGTCACACAGTATAATTTAGAACAATATTTTAGGCCTTACCTGCATAGCCTGTTTGGGAGGGCAAGTATGGTGGGAATTTGGACTTTGGACAGCTGTGTTTTTTCTTTTCTTTTTAATATAGTCCTCTATAATAAAAGCTATCAGACTCAAGTGTTGATCATTCTTTTCAAAAATATGCTCTGCAGATATGTAAAGGTCTCTCACAGAGGGCTTTAACTACATCATTTTGATTACAGAAATCTTGGTTTTGTCTTTTTTTTAAAAATTTTCCCTTTGCTTTCTATTCATCTTCCCTCTAGCATCAAGTATATAGAATTTTAGAGAGGTAGAGGCATCAGGGGTCACTTAATCCAACTTTTGTAGTCCAGCCAAAGTGTGCTTACTATGTAGTTCAGGAAAAGGAAGAGAAAGGAGTGAGTGAGTCACACACTTTCTTTTGATGATAGAAGAGTTCTCTAGAAGCTGAATAAAAAAATCTGCGCAATTTGGGGATGTTATAAAACTTGACTTCATGTGCCATGTCCTCTGTCCCCTGCCTTTTTGGGGGAATGCTTTAAATTTTGTTTAACTTCCTGTATCTTCTGTAGGAAGCAGTGGAAAACTTGGGAAGGAAAAAGAGTTCCTGTCAGCTTAAGTGCTGGTGTCACTGTATAGATTATCAAATATTATTGAACCAGTAAAGTCGCAACAAATAATGTTTAGCTCTACATTAATTGTGGTGTCTTTTCTCCATTAAAAAATAATAATAACGAATATTTCTAAGATGTTCTTCCTTTAAGAAAGTACATACTTTCTGCCACATTAACCTCTGGAAATACAATTTATGAAATAGGAATTAGAAAGAAAAAATCATTATTCTAGGACCCTTCAAAGTCATTCAGAATATCCATATGAACATTTTAATGGTTTCTGTGTGATCTGTAAGGGTGATTAATTTAAGGTCTTGTACACTGATGGCTGTTTGGGGAAAGAGACCCAGTCATGTTTAGGTGAATAGTATATTACTAGCAGTTTATCCTGGGTATGTTTGAAAACTAGAAGGTCACTTGGGGTCAGGGAACATTATAAATGGTCATCAATTTGGAATGATTTCACAGTGTTGCTTACTTGTGCCAAGTGTGGTGGCAATTCTGAACTTAATTACTCAAGTGTTTTAAAAACAAACGTCGGTGTGACTCACCCTGCAGCATGCCCACAGTCCATGCCTCGGATTGTGTACTTTTCTCGTTTTCTTGTTTCTTAATAAACTCTTTACTCTCTTGCCTTAAAAAAAAAATGTCCTACCTGGAAAAATTTTTAGACCTTTTAAAATGTTCTCTTAGTCTGTTGAGGGGTTCCATTTTATACATAGAAGTTCTTTTTTTTTTTTTTTAACATATTTTAAAAAGTGGCTTAGTCCCCTTGTTGAGGCTAAATATACTTTTTTTAGGATCTTAATTGGTATCTATTGGTTGGTGTTATCTAATATTACAAACAATTTTGCTTCTTGAATATCCTGAATGTGGGTGGTAGTTTTGGTGACTTTTATCACAGCTACTTTAAAAATTTATAAAAGAATCTCCATTAGATTGTTCATAGTATCAGAGTGGTAATTACCCAAGCATCCCAGTCATTTTACCTTACACAACTGAGTAAACCATCAAAATCAAACAGTAGAAGGGGGAAAAAAAAAAGCTACGAGTAGTAAGTTTCTAATAACTTCCAAGTTTGTAACAATATTTGCCATAATTATTACTATAGCAAAGCAATTTACTATAACAAGGTGGGGGCAATATATCGTACTTTTCCCCCAGGATTACTTTTCTTCTTGAATCTAGTTATAAAAAAGTTGACTCTATTACAGAGATGTTATTAATATCTTAAATAAATTTTTATTGTCATGTTAAATGTCCCTCATAGAACCTGTGGATCTTGTATATGGTGGAAACTATATTCCCTTTGGACCAGCAGTATCCACATCACCTGAGAGCTTGTTTGAAATGCAGAATCTCAGGCCCCGCCCTAGACTACCTGAATCAGAATCTGCATTTTAACAACATCCTCAGGTGGTTCATGCAGACATTAAAATATGAGAAAAACTGCCTTTGAGTGTATTCCTTACATTTGGGACGGACTTTTTCTGTCAATTTATTCCTTAAAAAGGCCAAAGTAAGTTGTCCATAATTATTAATTACTGTAAACACAGTATAATTCTAAATAATCATATATGTCTCTTGGCTCTGATGAAAAACACCCTTAGAATACTTGAGCATTACCTTTATTGGGGCTTTTGTAGCAGACTTAGTTAGATTGTGATATGTGTTGCCTGCCTTTTCAGGTGCCCCTTCCCCTCCCTAAGAGGGAGACTATACAACAGAGCTCCAGCCTAACTTCAGTTCCTCCCACTACTTTCAGCCTCACCTTCAAGGTATGTACAAAATCTGTCTCTAAGGATCCTTTATTGCATGCCAGGAGGACATAAGTTAACAGTATTCTTTTGGTGTTTTACTAGTTTGATATGATAAGCAATGATACCAAGTTGAGGGAATGGAGTAATATCAAATTGATATCTTAAAATTTTATTACTTCTAACACAATTTAGTTGTGACTTGATATCCTAGTATTTAAAGTAAGGTCTATCTTTGTGAATTTTGTCTTTAAACTTGCATGACATTTATTTATATTCCATGCTTATACTGAGTTTCTTTTAGAGATTTTAATTTTTGGACATATTACTTGTGTATAAAAAAAATACTAGCTTGGTGTTTCATATTTTTTGATGGTTTTTTACCTGAATCCTGAGGGCTGATAATGGTAAGAATTGAATGCATTTAGTAATTAGAATATTTTATGAAAAGGTGATTGATTAATATAGTATGCTTTTGATTTAATTTTGCTAGGATACTATTTGACTAAGAGACAAAAGAGATTTTAGACGTGTGATTTTTTTTTTTTTTTTTTTAAAGAATTATAACCTTGCCTTGTCTCCTAGTGATAATTGTAAATTATGTTTACAATTATGAGTTATGTTGTTTATTAATTTTTTTTTACATTTGAGTTATTTGGGAGTATTAAATCTTTTGTTCACTTTAGGGTTAGTCATTACTTAAAAAAATACATGGAATTAAGTGGGGTTTTTTTGTAAGTGCATTTATTTATCTTATTGATGCTGTTTATTCAGTTTTATAATCTGGGCAAATACTTAACCTGTCTGATAACAAGGCTTCCTGATGCTGTACTGGTTCACAGTGAATCTCTTTGATGATCTTTGGGGGAACTAAGAAGGTGTTTTATGATGTGGCCTATGTTCATTCTGGACTTTTTCTATTTGAGTCCACAGCCTCCTGATCACTCATCCTCCACTCCCTAATTTCTTTGTAAGAGGTTTAATATAAGTTTGAGACTACAAAATTTTGAAAGGCAACAATCTCTGCTTTGTGTAATCCTTTTCTGCCAATTCATCCGTTTTGCCTTTGTTGTTTTCTGTTTGAATATCCCAGTCTGTGTTCCTTATTTTGTCTTCTACTATAGACAGTTTTTATCTTTGTCCCATTCAAGGGAATAATCTAATTTCACATTAGCAAATAAAATGTCTTTATTCTCCAATTCTTCAGATAACTTAAAGAGCTTTGCCTTTCCCCCCTGTTTTAACACACTAAGAAGAAATAATACACATTTAGAATTAAGATAAATTTAAATTAAATTTCATTATCTTAAAGCTTTCCTTAGTATCCTTATTTTTACTTCTGACATCTCTATTTGGATAATATATAAAGTATAGTAAAGTTCTATTATATGGACATAATTGACAGTATATTTTGCCAAGGGAAAAATGTATATAATTAATTGTACTTTTCAGCTTCTTTGAATTTCCAAAAATAGAAACTTTACATTTTCTTTCTGTTTAAGAAATTAAGCCAAGTGCTTGTGACCTATATATTATGCTAGGTTTGTAGGTATAATTTAATAGCTCTTGTGTTTTCGATACAATAACAAAACTGGTATGGTATCTAAATTTCAGACAGTACAAGCAAATTGCATTATAGCTCACTTCCTCAATTTATCCCCCACCCCCAGTTCACTTTTAAACAAATCATAAATCAACAAGTTGATTGTGAGAAAAAAAATCAGGCAAACATAAAAGTGTCCTGTATTTTGAATTTATAGCTATTACATTAGTCATTAAGGAAAGGTTAAATAAAGGCATTTTAGAAGGGAGTCAGGATGAAATATATAATATTTCTCAAATTCTCAATATTACAATAAGGTTAAAATTTTAGAATTTGGTACTTTATCCACTTCTGAAAAACCTTTATTTCCTAACAATGGCATTAAAAATGTTATGTATAAAAGGTACCCTTAAGTAAATCATCACAACTGAATTTTATAGATTACTTGGGGTTTCCTCTCCATCCAGCAATTTGGTTCATAGAACTCATAAAATGAAAATTTCAAAATCTTTATCTATTCGTTTCCTGTTCAGGTAGCCTCGGGATATTTGATAATCAGGATAATTCACTAGCCACTTGTATGTAGCTCTTAGACACTGGAAACATGGCTGTCCACATTGAGGTGTGCTGAGGGTAAAATATTTACTGTATCTGAGATTTTCATATTTTTAAAAAAAGAATTCCAGATATCTCAGATTTTATGTTTACAGTATATTTGGATATATTGGGTTGAATAAAATGCTAGTCAAAATTAATATCTTTTTTTTTTTTTTTTACTCTGGCTACTAGAAAATTTAAAACTTGCATGTATGGCTTGCATTATATGTCGATTGACCTATATAGATAGATTGCTTTAGATAGATTGAAATAAGGTGTGTTTCTATCTTTTGAGAAGCTAAGAAATTACACCTAAAACCGAGGACCACAAATGTAAATGGCTGCAGTGCAGTCATTTACAGTTCAGTGAAAGGCTTGAGAAGATCTGAATATGAAATAAACATATCTACCATCAAGCATAAAAGCTATCCAGTTACATTGCCTTTTAAAACACTGCTAATGGGGAACGGATGTGACTCAAGCAGTTGAGCACCCGCTTCCCACATGGGAGGTCCCAGGTTCAGTTCCCGGTGCCTCCTTAAGAAGACAAACAATGAGCAAAAAAGCAAAACGAGCAGGGAGTGGATGTGGCTCAAGCAGTTGAGTGCCTACTTCCCACACCAGGAGTAAAGGGGAAAGTGAAAGTTTGAAAAGCCCTGGAATTGTAATCTTTTATGTTTGTATTTTTGAAAGATCTTATTTGGGTTTTAGAATAAATATAGATACACATGTGTATGTGTGTGTATGTGTATTTTATGAGAATATGTGTGTGTATATAATGGTTCTAGGTTGTATTTATTTTTTGCCTTAAAAAAATGTCTATTTTATTGCAGATGGAGTCTGCACGCAAGGCATGGGAGAATTCTCCAAACTTAAGGGAAAAGGGATCTCCAGTAACTTCCACAGCACCTCCAATTGCAAGTGGAGTCAGCAGTAGTGGCAGTGGACCAAGCACTGCTACTTACAATTCTTTCTCAAGCGCATCGATGCCTCAGATTCCTGTTGCTTCAGTTACTCCTACTACATCACTATCAGGTAGAAATATTTTATACCTTTCTAATAAATACTTTGAATTATTTAAAATTACTTTTACTCTCTGGTTCACTATCATCCCAAAAAGTATTGTTTACAAAAGATGTAAGTTTGCATATGAGATAGTTATCACCTGTTCTGTAAATATCTTGCCATTCTTGCTCCCTCCCCCATTCCTGATTTTAATTTGGCAAATATTTATCTATGGCTTATGAAAACAAACTTTGCTTGGCCCCCTGCCAAATTATAGATACTAATGAGTAATTTGTTTAAAAAAAAATTTCTTTGAAGTTTTTCTGTAAGGTTCACTTTTTGATGGTCATTTTTTACCCTACACAAAAAATTAGACCAGGTCAGAAATAACACAGAATCACATGACTTTAAAATTTTGTGATCCGTATCTAATTTGAAGGAGTTACTGGATTAAATATATTGGGATAGCATATATATTCTGGTGAAGAGTTATAGGCAAAAATGCAAGTGTTGGTGGTAGGCTGGTATGGGAATCCTGTATTTTTTGAAGACTTAGAGGTCCGTGGAGAGATTTCAGGTGGTTCATGAGCTTAAATTGAAAAAAATCAACCTATTATCTTTATTTTCTCTGACCTCTAACTGAAATCTAACATTTCCTTCACTTATAAACGTATGCAATAAATTACAGTAGTAGTCATTTCATATCACATTACAGTTGTTGCGTATCTTGAAAAATCACCTACACTCACCCATACTTCGAAATTATGGTAGTTAGACCCGACGCTAGTTGAGTGTCAAAACTATCTGCCACTGCATTCTGAGAAGGGGTCCGTGATTTTCACCTGACTGGCAGAGAGGTCCGTGGAACAAAAAAGGTTAAGAACCCCTTGGACTAGATAGATCCATTGGTTTTGGTTGTTTTTAAGGAGACTCCATCAGCCCCCTAAGTTAGAATGTGTCTTTCTTTTTTTTTTTTTTAAGATTTTTTTTTTTTTTTAATTTATTTCCCCTGCCCCATTGTTTTTGTACATGCTGTCTGCTCTCTGTGTCTGCTTGTCTTCTCTTTAAGGAGGCACCGGGAACTAAACCTGGGATCTTCTATGTGGGAAAGAGGTGCTCAGTGGCCTAAGCCACCTCCACTCCCTGCTTTGTTGTCTCTCTCATTGTGTTTCCTCTTTGTGTTTCCCTATTGCGTCTTGTTGCGTCAGTTTGCCACATCAGCCAGTCAAGCCAGCTCGCTGTCTTGCTTATCCTCTCCAGGAGGCACCGGGAACTGAACCTGGGACCTCCCATGTGGTGAGGGGGGAGCTCAGTCACTTGAGCCACATCTGCTTCCCAGAATGTGTCTTTCTTGTCTTTTTCCTTAAAAAGTGTGTAATCCTTTCATTGAACTATACTCATTTAGGGACTTTACAATTCTTAAAGAATCACAGAGGCTGTTTCTTTCTAATTCTTTGCCTCTAGGATGGTGTGCCCTTTTACTGTGTGTGCAACTGTGTCTCTTCTGTTGAAACAAATTTACATTTCAAGTTTTCTCAGGATTGTTAAATGCAGTAGCTCTCTGTTTCCAAAGCAGTGGGAGGCTCCTTTCCAACAGATACAAACAACTGGTCTTTGTGTTGTGCTACAGTTATTTTTATATTATGTGAAATGAGAATGATGTCTTAAGACAAACCCAAAGATTATATGCTACAAAATAGAATTTTAAATTAAATACCACTCCTTTAGAAAAGTCTTCCAGGTATATCTCTCCCTTCTTTAAAACTTTTCCAAGCATTTCCTACCAACCATTTATTATGCTTACTAGTCTTTATTTTCTACTTTGGGTACCTGTGTACTTGGGTGAAGGTTTATAAAGGAAATAGGAGAGTGTGGTAGGACAATAAGGAAATGAAGGGAGTGGGAAGGTTCCTATACTGGGATAATTGTTAAGCAAAGGCGTTCTTGTCCAGTCATCCTACTGGTAGAGACGTAGCTGAAAGAATAAAGGCAGCTGGATATTGGTCCTCTCTCAGGTGGAACAGCATCTGAGGGCAAAGTGCTGACAATTTCAGGGAGAAATAATAACTGTTTCTCACTTTTAATCAAGGTCTAGTGTTATTTGCTCCAGTCAAGATCTAAGTTTTATAATTCCATTAATTTTTTAAGTTTGCCTGTTTTGTTTTGTAAGATGTTACCATATACCAGTTTTTGCAGGAGAAAAAAGATCTAACCTTAAAGGTTATGTGACTTTGTGGGGGAGCAATTGTGTTTTTGTTTTGTATGTTTTTTGAGGTACCAAGGGCCAGGGATTGAACCTGGGACCTCGTATGTGGGGAGCCAGTGCTCAACCATTGAACCACATCAGCTTCCTTGAGCTGGTTTTATTGTTTGTTTTGCTTGTTGTTTGTTTTTGTTTTTTCAGGAGGCATCAGGAACCGAACCCAGGACCTCCCGTGTGGGAGGTGGGTGCTCAACTGCTTGAGCCACATCTGCTCCCAGAGCAATTGTGTTTTCTCAAAGTCCATCTAAATCATAATTATTCCTAACATGCAGTACTTTGTACTTCTGTGTAAATGAATTCTATTATATCTATGCCTAGCCTTTAGTAGGTTTTCAAATATTGAATTTTACTGTGAGCAACAGTGGAACTTGTAAATATGCCGAATTTTCCCCTTATTTTATCCCTCCCTTAAACATAGGAGCTGGTACTTACACTACTTCTTCTTTGAGTACAAAATCTACAACCACATCAGATCCTCCTAACATCTGTAAAGTGAAACCCCAACAGTTACAGACAAGCAGTCTGCCTTCTGCAAGTCACTTTTCACAGTTAAGCTGTATGCCTTCTCTTATTGCCCAGCAGCAGCAGAGTCCACAAGTCTACGTGTCTCAGTCTGCAGCAGGTACTATTTTTCAGATTGAATATTAGGAATTTAGAAAATGACGAATTTTTCAAGTGCTTGTTTTTTTTTCTTTTACTAGTTAACCTTTCAAGTTTAAATTTATGTTGTTTTTGTTTGCATGTACATCCCTGTCTACCAGGAATTTTGCATCTTTTGTCATTTTTTTGTTTTTCCCATAGCTATATTAATTTTCAGAGGATTCACTCAGTTAAAAATCTCCTATAAATCTTGATTTTTACTTACTATTTGGAAATTCTAAAATTTAGACCTTACTAACTGCTTTTTTTTCCTGGGGGCTTGTAGCTCAAATCCCAGCTTTCTATATGGACACAAGTCATTTATTCAATACTCAACATGCACGACTGGCTCCACCATCCTTGGCTCAGCAACAAGGCTTCCAACCAGGTCTTTCTCAGGTAAATATCAAAGACTTGTTCCATTCTATGGGTGTTTCTTGGCATTTTTATGATTGTAATAGTAATCTTGGATTACAAATAATAGACTCTCTGAAGTTATAATCTTAAATTAACCTTGATTAGCTTGAATGTTATTAGCAAAACTAAAGCACTTTCCCAAATTTACCATCACTTAATAGTTAACAATATGAAAAATCAATGGTTGAAAGGAAAATTTAGATGTTTATATTTGGTGTTGTTTTAATAAGGAAGCTGATGCATGGCATTAACTTTTATTCTTTTCATATCCCAAAGTTATATTTTTCCTAGTATTTTAATTTGTGTATATAGTGTTCATATATAATATGTTTATATATACTTTTTTTTTTTTTTTCATTGCATTGCAGCCAGCTTCAGTTCAGCAGATTCCAATCCCTATTTATGCACCACTGCAAGGTCAGCATCAAGCTCAACTGAGCTTGGGGGCTGGACCTGCTGTTTCCCAAGCTCAGGAATTATTCAGTTCTTCACTTCAACCGTATAGGTAAATGCTTTAAAATTCCTTTTGTTAGGTTGAAAACAGTGTAATTGCTCAGCCTCCTTACCATCATCTCTACTATTTTTTCTTTTATTTCCCTTCCCCCGAAAAGTTAAGAGGATCCTGTTATAAATTACATTAAATAATACGGCTTGCTGATTATATGTCATGAACCTCAGCCTCTGGCAACTTCAACTAGCCTGTATTGAACAAAGTCATTCCTCAAAGTTTCTTGAAGAAGAGGACAACAATAACCCCACAGCAATTAGAAATCCCAGAAAATAGCTACTAAAGGATCTGAAATTTTATTTGCTATCATATGGCTACTAACAACTATAAATCCAAGTCCCCTTTGTGTAAAACTTGAGACTTGGCAAATAACCTACAGTACAGTAGAGGGTGGAGGACAGGGTGGAACAGAAGAGAAAGGCATAGAGTGGGAGACAAAGAATAGAAATAATGGCGATAGTGGTGATAGGTATGTTCTGTAGCAGGACAAAGCATCTTTCTGAAAGATTCCCTTGGACACACTAAGATATCTTTGCAATTAGGGAAGTGATGAAAACTGTTCTATATTAAACTTTCTGTATATATGATAGGTATTTGGCCCTCCATATACATTAACTCACTTTAGTCTTCACACAACATAAAAGGTAGATTGTCATCCCCATTTGATATATGAGGATGTTGAACTTGAAAAGTTTGAATTTTTTCCTAAGGTTATACTACAAATAGTTGGCAGAGCCTGGATTCAACTCCAGATATCTCTGGTCTCCAACTGAATGAGGGTAGAAGAGTAGGAGTAGGAGTCAAATGATAGGAGCAGTGCATTGTGGTATAGCTCTATCATCAATGCTCATGGTAATGGCCTAAAATCATCCAAATATATATATTGCATTCAGGACATTTCATTTAATGAGGTTGCAAAGCTCTGCTTTTGGATATATGTTTTCTTTTGATTTTGGAAGTGGTTCAGGTAGAATTTTCATACTTTATAGATTAAACTTGGGTTCAATTAATAAAGTTCATTTCTTTTAAATTACCATAAATGATATTGATGAAGAAGCCAGGTTCAGCTAGTTAAACTTTCTCAAAAGATAGCAGAATCATTAGTAAAACTTGAAAAATATGACTTACACTTTTGTGTTTTGATTCAAGATTCTTCAGTAGAGTTTAGTGAATCTGTGTCATTAGTTATATAGCATATTTTATTTTCTGGTCTTACTCTGTCATTTAGTTCAGTATATTTCAACAAATTCTTTTCTAGTAAAAGTGAAAAACTGTTTTCCCTAACTGGAAGTTAGAGGTAGTCTCTTGATTATCACTTTTCATTCGTGTGGTCTTAACATTTTGGGATTATCTTGGAATTTGTGGTAAAACTATAACTTTAACATTTCTAATCCAGTAATGACAAATAGATGTAATCTACTATTTGCATTTAATTACTTATTTATTTTGACTAAGTAACTAATATTAAGTCATTAATATTGAGGCCTCTACCTCAAAAATGATAAGACAAGTCTGGGGCTAGATCTCAGCAATCAGATTGGAAAGCTACTATTCTTATTTTTCTTTTTTTTTTCTTTTTTTTTTTTTTATTAAAGAAACTTTAGATTACATAAATGTTACATCAAAAATATAGGGGATTCCCTTATATTCTTCCCCTTCCTCCACATTCCCCCATCCCCCATTAACATCTTTCATTAGTGTGGTACATTTGTTAGAATTGATGAACACATATTGAAGCATTGCTACTAACTGTGGTCTGTAGTTGACGTTATAGTTTACACTTTGCACCACACAATTTTTTAGGTTTTGACAAAATATATAATGGCCTGTATCCATCATTGCCGTGTCATGCAGGACAATTCCAATGTCCCAGAAATACCCTGTGTTACACCTATTCTTCCATCTTCCTCCCCTCAGAACGTCTGGTGGACACTGCCTTTATATCAATATTATAACTTCTTCCATTGCTAAAATAATAATAAGTCTACTTTAGTCCATGGCTGCATTTCCCTTTATGTTTGTTCATTCCTCAGTATTGAGGATTTTGGGATGGTGATGCCCATGCTCTTTCTGATGGAAAGGAAAAGAGCTACTCTGCTGCTTCATTCCACAGGGATCGGGAGGCTACTTATAGGAAACATATATGGCAAAGTAATGAAATACAAATAATGAAAATCAGAATAATTAGTGCTATAAATTAAATAGAATGTCAATATCAAAGAGAGAAACCAATTTGGTTATGAGCTTGCTAGTGAACACATGAAATGAGAATCATTCTCGCTCAAGAGGGAAAAAACATACCAGTTCCCTAGAGAGAGCAAACTTTTTTCCAGAACTTTTACATGCGAGACTTTCATATATAGCTCTAAATCTTAAAATAATCTTTAGCAAATTATCTTAGACATGATATGTATTCTCTTCCTCTTTTCTTGATTTCTGTTCTAGAGTAGCTGACCATTTGGGATGCTCTTCTTAAAGTTTCCCAGTTCCATATACAATTAATTCCTAATACAAGCATTTACTCTTTGGTTTTTATGTAGATCTCAACCAGCCTTTATGCAAAGCAGTCTATCCCAGCCATCTGTGGTCCTTTCTGGCACTGCCATCCACAACTTTCCAGCTGTCCAACACCAGGAACTCGCCAAGGCACAGTCAGGTCTTGCCTTTCAACAAACTTCAAATACTCAGCCTATTCCTATCTTGTATGAGCATCAGCTGGGTCAGGCGTCAGGACTAGGAGGTTCCCAGCTAATCGATACTCATCTTCTCCAGGTAAAGCAGGGGCTAGAATCATGTACTGTCCTACTATTCCTATGCAGCAGATTATTTTAAGGAAATCTTTTTTTAGAGAAAAAACAAAGATCTTCTCATGTTTTTTTAATACTAAGATTTTTAGAGATTGCTTTGAAGTCATAACCTTGAGCTCTACTTTGGAAAAATTTTCAATCTTACCACTATTTCTTCCTAGGCCAGAGCGAATCTCACCCAGGCTTCAAATCTTTATTCTGGACAAGTACAACAGCCTGGTCAGACAAATTTTTATAACACTGCCCAGTCACCAAGTGCTCTCCAGCAGGTAAACTATGGCATGGTAAATTTCCTCAATTTTCTTTATTTTTTTGTTGTTGTTGTTATTGTTTGGGAATTTAAATAGACCCAAGATGGGGACATAATGCAGTGATTTTCAAACTGTTCTCTGGAGTGTTCTAGGAATTCCATAGGTGGGGAGCAGAGTGGATGGGAGCCACTAGGAGTGGAAGGTGCGTCTGTCCCATGAACATCCTTCTCCCTGCCTCCACTTAATTAATTCTGCTTTTCACTTTTTTTTTTTTAATCTAGATTTCCATGTAATAGGTTCATTTTAACACAGGATTCCATGAATAGAAAAGTTTGAAAATCATTGTCCAGAATATATAGTTACATATACATGTGATAGGTGGTTTACCCATAGTGTTAGAAGTGGTTGGAGTACTCTAAAGACCATCAGTCGGGTTTACATGTAACTGTGTGGCAAAATATGACAAGAGTATAAATGACAAACACTTTTCTTAAGTGTATGAATATAATATATTTTCAGTGAAAACTACATTTTTTTGAAGCACTGTCTCTTCTAGCAATATTGTTAATCAGCTTACTCTTTAAAAGTTGGTAGAGGGCTGGAGGACAGAGGCAAGCCATTAGTTGTTTTTCTTATAAATATTTTTGGTTGCTATCATAAATATATTACCTTATTGATATTCAAATTAAATACTATGCTTCTATGAAAACTAGAGGTTCTTTTCTTCTTGTCAAAGCTCATTTTGCCCAGCTATTTGAGAAATTGTGACTACTTTTCTTAAATTGTATCCTCATAATTTTGTTTTATTTTTTGGTTATTTGACGTGTACTATGGATTAACTCAAAACTGTCAATTATTTCAGTTATATAGTTTCTCTGTTCTATGTAGCATTAACTAATTTATTTTCTTGTTGCACTGACTAGTGACTTGAGATAGTCACTAGGCAAAATATTGGTATGTGAAATAATTTAGTAGATTGATGGATTTTATTTTTTAAAACCTTAACAAAAAAATATTCGTGTTTGTATGTATGTCACTATACTTATATATAATTAATGTGAGGATATATATACAACAGATATAAGCAAATTGCTAAGGTTTTTGTTTGTTTTCTAGGTCACAGTACCTTTGCCAGCATCCCAGCTTTCCTTGCCTAATTTTGGATCTACAGGGCAACCTCTAATTGCTTTGCCTCAGACTCTTCAGCCCCCATTACAGCATACCACTCCACAAGCTCAGGCCCAGAGCCTGAGTCGTCCTGCACAAGTAAGCCAGCCTTTCAGAGGACTAATCCCTGCTGGAACCCAGCATAGCATGATTGCAACCACAGGAAAAGTAAGTGAAGAGAAATTTACATAACTTATTCAGGAATTTAGGGCCATAAGTTCAAATAAATGCATGGTGTATATTATACAAAAATCAAATACATCACCGTTCAGGGTATTTTAAAACCCAGTATACTTATGACTTATCTATCTTATCTAGTTTTTTAGGAGGCACCAGGGACCAAACCTGGGACCTCCCATTTGGGAAGCAGGCACTCAACTGCTTGAGCCACATCTGCTCCCCTCTATTTTTTTTTTCCCTCCTCTATTTATTTTATGTGTTTGTCCCCCTCTTTTTTTACCTGATAAAAAAGAATTCCCCAAATTTTGTGCAAGAGTTGGATTCACATGGTCTCAGACTTTAGCCACAGTTTGGCCTGATAATTCCATGATATTTGAAACTTAATTATAGGGTTTTGTACTAAAGATAGTTTGCCCTTTGCTAGATTAAGACTTCATATATAGGATGTTAAACACAGCACTCAGCTTATGGAATTTAAGAAATATTACATTTAATTTTTATGCTTTTTCTCAGATGTCCGAAATGGAACTAAAAGCCTTTGGAAGTGGCATTGATATAAAACCAGGCACACCTCCAATCAGTGGTAGAAGCACCACACCAACATCTAGTCCCTTCCGGTAAAATGGACATTTAAATTTCCTTGTGGAATTTCAAAATAATTAATCACCTTTTTTTTAAATATATGCTTAGTCACCAGTTCTGTGTTAAACACAAAAGAAGTTAATAAGACAGTCTGATAGTTTTATCTAAAATGTTGTTTTTAAATTGTTGAGAATGTGTTTTTAATACTGTTACTTTAAGTTTCCTCTAATACAGAGCAGATCTACCTCTAGTATCTTTTTTCACCTATGCCCTTCTGTTGTCTCACTGCTACCATAATGTCTGATAATTCACCTTGGTGACTTTTCATCAACTACAAAGTATTAGAGGAGTGTCTGTAAGAAGCTAGCAGCATTATTTACTTGGCACTACTGTACTGACCAGTGATGGCTTCTTTCCAAGGGCTACTTCCACAAGTCCGAACAGCCAGTCCAGCAAAATGAACAGCATTGTCTATCAGAAGCAATTCCAGTCAGCCCCTGCCACTGTGAGAATGACACAACCATTTCCTACACAGTTTGCACCCCAGGTGGGCCAATATAAGTGAGAATGAGTGTTATTTACATGCACATGATTGCTAACCCAGCTAATTCTTTGATCATATAATCTTGCCAGATGTTAAGCAATGTAGAAGTACAGTTTTTAATGAAAAACAGTTTCTGACTTAACAGTAAATTCACGACATTCAAATATGTTCTCTGCAAATTGTAGCTCGGCACAGGTAGTAAAAGTATAGTTCTAAAGCAGACAATAGAAATAGTCAAGAGATTCCCCACACAGCTCTGATATTTCATTTTAGTCCTATCCTTTTATCTTTTTGAAGAAGTTGACTTTTCAGAGAAGGGTCCCAGTGCTTGAAGTTTTCTAGATTTCATTAAAAGATATCTGTATGCATTTGAGGCAAAATTTCCTAAAGACGTTCTAATATAATGTGTAAAACATGATGGCTTCTCTTCCCTTTGCTGATCATATTAAAAGACTGTTAAAATTGATAAGAACTCTCACAGACTAGAATTGGTTCCTGAGAAAACCCTTACTTGTTGAATTTGTATTATCTTCTATGTTTGGTATAGGTGTGTGCCTTTTCTGCAGTTGTATCTTTTTTAAGATACCCTAATCAATAGCCTTTCTGTTCCCCTTCAGAATTTGCAGCTGAGATGCTAGAACCAACTGAAATGCCATAGCATGCTTTGCCTAATTTTTCCGTTAGACTCTCCAAGCATGGCCTGTTTGTTCTTTGTCCCTGTTAATGCAATGGCACAATCCATACACTTCCTTTCACTGGCAGGCTAGGCACAGATTTACTCTGGGATAAGCCAACCTGGTTTAGTTGGCAAT
The DNA here is from genome assembly GCA_029593785.1 of Cabassous unicinctus. Taxonomy (NCBI): domain Eukaryota; kingdom Metazoa; phylum Chordata; class Mammalia; order Cingulata; family Chlamyphoridae; genus Cabassous; species Cabassous unicinctus. The sequence continues at coordinate 420 of JAQZBX010046506.1, read as the reverse complement.
TTTTTTTTTAACAGTTCAATGTTGTATGTTTTGTTTTTTTTTACTCAGATTCTCTCTCAGCCTAACCTGGTCCCTCCATTGGTAAGAGCCCCACATACTAACACCTTCCCAGCGCCTGTTCAGAGGCCACCAATGGCACTGGCCAGTCAGATGCCTCCTCCGCTGACCACAGGCCTCATGAGCCATGCTCGTTTGCCACATGTAGCCAGGGGTCCTTGTGGATCACTATCTGGAGTCAGAGGTAATCAGGCCCAGGCTGCGTTGAAGGCTGAACAAGACATGAAGGTTAGTACAGTGTTGACAGCCAACAGAGCAAGATTCTGTCTCTGAACCATGTCTCACGATGCCTCTGGACCCATAACCGTATATCCAGGCATTCATTGACTTAAACGTAACTGAGCTAACTACTTTTATTCATTC